>BQNB010024206.1:0-60986 GCA_026074375.1 Tanacetum coccineum
AGAAGCCTACTCAGATAGTGACTATGCTGGATCAAATCTTGACAGGAAATCCACAACAGGTGGTTGTTAATTTCTTGGTAGGAGACTTATTTCATGGCAATGCAAGAAGCAAACAATTATGGCTACTTCTACTACAGAGGCAGAATTTGTTGCTACTGCAAATTGCTGTGGGCAAGTTTTGTGGATTCAAAATCAAATGTTAGACTATGGGTTCAATTTTATGAACACAAAGATCTACATTGATAATGAGAGTACTATATGCATTGTAAAGAATCTAGTATTTCACTCCAAAACAAAGCATATTGAAATTAGGCACCACTTCATTAGGGATGCGTATGAAAAGAAACTTATCTAGGTGCTAAAGATTCACACTGATGACAATGTAGCTGATCTTTTAACCAAAGCTTTTGATGTTAGCAGGTTCAATTTCTTGATTGTTAACATTGGAATGATCAAGCAATAGGCTGCATTAGTTAAGGGGTGGCAATATGATTTGTTGTACAGTTTGTATGAAATGTTCTGTGAGCAGAAGGATCTTGACCATGGTGATGTTTTTCATAAAGTTATTTGGGTTCAATAGAGTAATTGAAGAGAGCTATAGATGGTACTAACGAGCTCTTGTTGTCAGGCTTGTTCAATTTTTGGTTGCCAAAAGTTAGTACCGCTAGGCTTATAGTTAGTACCGACAGGCAAAGTTTGTACCGCTATAAAGCCGTTGAAGAAAATACCGCCAAGGGTCTAAAGTGTAAATTGTAACGGTTTCTTTGCTCTTGGGTTTGCTCAACCTATATAAACCCATCTTAATTGCATACTTTACTTACATAATCTCTCTTAATCGCTTTCTTCTAACAAACCTTAATTTACTCATCACCGACAATCAATAATTCATTAATTATGGCTGCTCTTGAATCATGCCCTAAACACAACATGATTGCTTACTTGGAAAAGACTAATGGGAATGCTGAATTTCATGAGATTATAGACTTTCTTACATGAAGCTCAATTCACTATGCTCTCACCATAAGTCCTATAGTCTCTACTACATTCGTTGAACAGTTCTGGATGTCTGCTAAATCCAAAACAATCAACAATGTTGGGTATATTACTGCCAAAGTTGCTGGCAAGCCTATGACTATCTCAGAGGCATCCATAAGAAGTGATCTTCTTTTTGATGATGCTGATGGGATAGATACTTTGAACAATCAGGCAATATTTGACACTATTCAGTTAATGGGGTATGAGGGGGACTTAACTATCTTAACATTTAACAAATCCCTATTTTCACCTCAATGGAATTTTCTTTTTCATACCATAAATCACTGCATCAGTTCTAAAAGCACTTCTTGGGATCAAATTCTCACTAATATTGCTACAGCTGTGATTTGTTTTAGCCTCTAATCATCAGATAATACAATTTTCAAAAATTAGTTTTGGGTTGGCATGATACGACAATTGGATCGCACTAAGTAGTTTGAATGTATCCAAGATTTTTACAAATTTTTTTGAGCAATCTGTTTATAAAGATGTACCTTGTACACATTGGTACCACTTTCAGTCCCAACCCTAATAAAAAGGTTTTTACATTTATGGTGTTAAAAATGGTAAGATTTTTCAAGGAGGATACACCTTTATTTGATTTAATGTTGGTTCAACAAACAGAGGATGAGGGTGAGGCTTCAGAAAGATCATCTGATTCCCAACCCATACCCTCTCCTCACCCAAGTGAAGACCAACCTTAGACACAGACTGCCCCTTCTCCTAGACCTTCTCCTTCTATAGCTTTTCCTGATCTCAGAGGGTTCCTGGGGGGATTCTATTAAGGTCAGTCATCCAATGATGCATCCTATCTGGAATGGAGGATGGTCTGACACTCCAAAGTGTATATGACCTTTGTGTGTCTTTATGTAAACAGGTAACAGCTTAGGCTAAAGAAATTCAATCTTTGAAGGCTCAGGCCAAGAAGCTAAAGAAAGGAGTCAAACCACTTATCACACATCACAAAGCCTGGATGCAGACAAGATTGGCAAGGAAGACTTCTCTGAAGAAAAAGGGGGTACACAATGAGTATGTATCCAAACAGGGGAGGAAATCTGTCATATCATTTTATGGGAAGACACCATTCCTGCGCATAAAGAAGTCCAGCTTTGATGATCTTGATGATATTGTTGGTTGATACTTTGGATTTTATGGACGGACTGAGGATGCTCATGATATGGGGAGGCATAAGCTCTGTGGTGTTAGAGAGAGGGAAAATGCAAATAAGGAAGTATGTACTAATGATCCTGTGAGTACTGTTAAGCCAAATGAAGGTAACGCAAGAAAAAAATGAAGGTATGACAAGCAAGATGGAGGTTCGACAGTTCAAAAGTTAGTATCCGATAGACTAAGGTGAAGGGTACTGCGGATCAAATGAGGGAAGGTGCTACTCAGACAGCTCCAAACAAGCAACTTACACCTACTTCAAACACCTACTCACAACAATGTTTGGTGTGATGAGACCATTGCACTTGTTCTTATCACACTGAGTAAAGATAAACAGAAGGGAAAAGGAGTAGCGATTAGGAATATTGAAGATATCTTTTGCCCAGGCAGCTTTCAACCAGTTCATATTGAATTGGACCCTTTCCCAAGATTAATCCAAAAGATAGAAGGCAAAAAAGAGGATTGATGAGGAGGATGAATATGTTACTGAATCTGAAAGGTATTACTGGAAGCTGAAAGAAATTTAAAAAGCTGGTAATGATGAAGAGATGGCTGAAAGGTTCTAAGATGAATGTGAAGCTGAAGAGGAAAAGATAAGGTCAGCTAAAGAAGAGCCTACTAAGGCTGCTCTCACTAATGAGTATGTAATTTCATCAGGCAGGATAAATGCAGACATGATCTTGCCTGAGGAGCTTCAAAATGAAGAAAGAGAGTAGTTTACCATTAAGCAAGAGCAAAAATTTCTTCATGTACACCATTGCCTGCGACAAAGGAAATTTCTTGCACACATAGGTCTAAAGCTATCAGTAAATAAACCCTCTCTATAAGAAATCAGCTCTGATACCTCTGTTGGATCATTTTACTGAATAGATCTTAACTTTCAGCTTGCAAAGAGTTTGCTCCTTTAGATAATTCTAAAGCAACATAATGAAACATGAGTAAACCCATTGATGTGCGGAATCTAATCAATTATGCTATGATGAACAATATTAAATATAACAAAGTACTTTTATATTAAACCGTGAATATGCCTAGGTTACAGATTAAAACTATGATTTTCTATTTGTTCTCTATGATCTGTGTAGACTATATTTACTATCTTTGCATAGTGTTCCTTTTATAGAATATGGAAACCCACTATATGGGCCTTTACAAAAAGCGAATAAAAGATCATGTATATCCTTTCCTAAGTTATCTCATGCATATCTCATAAACAGTACTAATCTACTTTATAACTTACGATACTAAACTATATGAATCAATACTAACCTTTTTGTTCTGACAGTACTAATTACAATAGCGGTACTACATATATAACTAGCGGTACAAATCAGGAATGCATAATCCCAACAAATAAAATGATTCAAAGTAATATAATTTATCTCAAGGTATTACTTAACCTTGCTTGATGTAAATATTTAATTGTTTGATGCCCGTTTACATTGAACGATAATTTTTAGCTTACGCGATTTAACTTAACGTCTTCAATTTAAAAGCAAACGCGTACAATACTAAAAATAATTAGTGAATATATTGACGTCGTAAATGACCCTAAAAAATGGGGTGTTATAGTATACACCAAGTTAACATTGAGCATTGCCCTCAGGATTAGTCGCGGCACATGACGTACGGTGCCGGCCTTTGTGATGAGGTGTGGTTTTTCTTCCTGAATTGTTCTTCCCACTCTGCGTTCCCATGTAGAACTCGGGGACCTCTCTGGACGTTCCATCAAACTTGATTATTAGATGCGGTTCGCTTCAACTGTTTAACTACTCGCTCAATGATCTCTATGAGTCTCCTAGGACAAACTGGAAGCTTGTTCATCAATGTGACCGTCCATCCAATCGGTAACGGGTCTAATGGTTCGTCGGCATAGCACTTCTTCAAGTTGGATACATGAAACATGTTATGAACCCTGCTCAGCTCTTCAGGAAGCTCAAGCTTGTAAGCAACGTCTCAACCATTTCTAACACCTTGAATGGTCCAACTATATAGGTTTAGCTTCAACTCGTTTTCCAAAATGTCGACCCTTTCTAAGGCCGAAACACTTATGTATAACTTTATACCCAACTTGAGCTTTATTGGCTTTACGCATTTAGATTGGGTAACTATTTTGTTATCCTGGGGCTTGCATCTTAGCTTGATCTGGTGATCTTCTCGTTGTTTCTTGAACTATTCCGGACAGTGAGTTGCACTTGTCCTACTCTGACCATCACACAGGTGAACGACACTTTCGACTGTAAAGTACTTTAAAATGGTTGCAAGCTCTGATGCCTAGCGTGATAGCTATTGTTATATGATAACTCGACTAATGGCAAATGGTTAACCCAACCCTTTCCAAAGTCGATCGCACAAGCACGCAGCATATCCTCGAGGGTTTGAATAGTCCTCTCGCTTTGCCCGTTAGTCAGCGGATGATATGCATTACTCATGTCCAGGTTAGTACCCAAAGCTTTCTGAAGTGACCTCTAGAAATGTGATGCGAATCTAGGGTCACGATCACAAATAATTAAGATAGGGATTCCATGCCTCGTGACCACTTCTTTTAGGTACAATCTTGCCAGTTTCTCTTGAGATCAGTTTCCCTTATGGGTTACAAGATGCCAGGACTAGTTTAAGTCGGTCGACAATCACCCAAATGGTGTCGTAGCCTTGTGACGACTTAGGAAGCTTCGTGACAAAATCCATAGTGATATTGTCCCACTTCCATTGAGGTATCTCGGGTTGCACCAACAAACCCGATGGCCTTTGGTGTTCAGCCTTGACATTGGGCCACTAATATAGCTTCTCCATGTTCTTGTCAAAACCCAGATGGATAGAGTATTTTTGACTTGTGGGACTCGTGCATAATCACAGTCCTCAAATTACCATATACTTGGGGTGGGAGGGGGTAACCAACTCTGCCATTTAAGCATAGAGTTCCATCCGCACGGGGTTCCAACTTCTCCTCCGGTATATCCTTCCTGATCATACCTCCTACATTTTCGTTCTTGATGTTTTCGGGTTTCTGTGCTTCAATTTGAGCTTCTAGGATTTGTTTAGGAAGATCCAAATCCATAGTTCATAATCTATGGCTCGAAATATAATCGGTTTAATTCACTCCTTCATGCACTAAGCTTCAGGCAAACACATTTGCTTTCCCGGGTGATAACGAATATCACAGGTGTATATCATATAGCAACTCTAACCAATGACGTTGCCTCATGTTCAACTCTTTTTGATTAAGAATGTGTTGTAAATTCTTGTGATCAGTGAACACCGTACACCTGGTTCCGTACGAATAGTGCCTTTAAATCTTTAGAGCAAACACCAATGCACCAAGTTCCAAATCATGAGTCATATAGTTCTTCTCATTAATTTTTAATTGGCGTGATGCATAAGCAATCACCTTCTCTCTATGCATCAACACAGCGCCCAAACCTTTAATCGAAGCATCGCAGTATATGATAAAATCTTTGCTTTCTTCAGGTAAAACCAGGATTGGTGCACTACATAACTTCTGCCTAATCAGTTGAAACGCTACTTCTGCCTTATCACACCAATCAACTTAACTCCTTTCTGAGTAATCTTGGTCATTAACCTGGCAATCTTTGAAAATCCTTCGATGAATTTTTGGTAATACCTAGCAAGACCTAAAGATTGACGAATCTCCATTGGTGTTTTAGGAGATGCCCTAATCTTTTATGAATTCGATCTTGGCAGGATCCACGTGAATGCCTTGACTATCAATCACGTGACCAAGGAACTGTACTTTAGGAATCCAAAATTTACACTTAGAAAAATTTGGTATACAATTCCTCCTTCTCAAGAAATTCCAGAATTGCCTTAAGATGTTCTTCGTGTTCCTTCTTGCTCTTTGAAAAATTAATATATATCGTCAATAAAGACGATCACAAACTTATCCAAATATGGTTTGCACACCAGATTCATGAGGTCCATAAATACCGCTGGTGCCTTTGTCAAACCAACGGCATTGAACTGAAATTAATACTGTCCATGTGTGTTCTGATGCGATCTTGGAATGTCTGCTTCACGAACCCCAGTGATTATAGCCCGACCTTAGGTCGATGCTTATGAGTAAAACAATTTAACCCTGGCAATTGATTGAATCAAATCATAAATGTGTCGGAGCGGTAAACGGTTCTCCCGTCAGTTATTTAATTCCCGGTAATCGATGCACCTCCGGAATAGTGTTGATGAAGAAGTGTAAATGCTCGTCTTAATCCTCCTAATATGTGCTAAGTTAATTTGTTATCTTGATGTAGAATTTCATTGGTACGGGTCTCAATTCCTTGAGACGTTTAACTCGCGACGGTTTGTCCTTGGGTGATAATGATACGTCTTCGCCTTTTTTGGGCTAGATTTTGTATAAAATGATGTTGACTTTATATAGTAAAGTGGTGTTGGTAAATTTTTTTTATTACGTGAACAGTACCCCAACGGCTATGAACGTATATCCATCGGTTCTTTCTCCTTTTTAATACGAAATTTTATTCTCTCCATTTCTCCGCACAAACCTAAATCTGTCACTTAAATTTTCTCTTATCCAGTCCTTAAAAATGTTGCATATCATTACACTCTTGGCGATGGCGAGCGCGGTAGCACTCGGCATTTATCTTGCATAGACCCATTACGAATGAAGGGAATTTCAGTATCCTGGCATTTATTCTATAGATTCTTGTGCCCCTCATCCGTTTCTTGCGATGGCTCGGATCTCCTTTGGAAGGAATAGATATTATTGTTAGGGGAGGGTTGTAATAAAACTTGTATTTCCTTTATGTTCTTATGTAATCTTATTTCTAAAGATAATAAACTAATGTTGTGGCAATAAATATATTTGTTATTTTTATGGTATGCCTTTCGATACATTTCGTTACCATCGCTGGAACTCATTATAAAAAAAAAATAAAAACGTTGCATTCCCCTTCTAAATTGTTTTTACTTGAGCGTTATAGAGTAGTGATGTTGGTTGTAAATAAGTAATTGTTGAGTCTAAAGCTCGGCTTCTCAGTGGCTTTATTCATTACCTTCGGCTTAACGAGTCTGTTATAAACATTTTTTTTTAAGAAAAATTTGTGGGTAAGAATTTTACCTAGTTATTATGATTATTATGTTTGGTTCCTTGTGATAAATACGTTTTATGATTACGCACACAAACTTGATATAAGTAGAAAATTGTTTTCTTGACAAGAAGTTTTTTGAGTGACTACTATCTGTACGGCCATGGTACTTTCCTAAAATTTTATTAGTTGATCAGGCCATGTATAATTAAGGACTAACGATGCATTGCTCATTTTCGTCAAAATAGCGTTATGATTTCATAATATTTGTGAGAGTAGTTTGCAATAGTAAATAAGGAATCTAAGTTAATTATTGACGAATTTTTCATAATATGATAATTTTGATAGTTAAGTTTAAGTTCATCCACGTGAACAAGAGGTTCAAAAGAAAGTACAACACAAATTCCTATCGGAATTAAAGTCTAAGGAAGTTTTCGCTTAGAGTTCACTAGGTAATACAGGAGGGTCTCTCCTTAGGTGTTGATGTTAGACGTCGTGGGATATAGTGTCTCATAATCTTTCTTTCCAGTACATGTCTACACGGTTTCTGAAACTCTCACTATTGGTCAATTACTCTTGACGCTGTCAAAAACCTTCCACACTCATAACATGGTGTGATCTTGTCGTTGATTCCTTGCAGCGGTGGTGTTTCAATTTGGGTTATGTGGCCAAACTTCTTGAAATTTCCACTTTATTTATAGTGCACGGTCCATTATGGTGAAATTTACACTGGTTGCATAGAGATATAGATCCAGCTTATGCCTTCTTGTTGATTGGTCATGTAGTGTGTGATCTAGGCACCTTATGCCCTTTGTTTTGTTGGCTCGAGATTCCATTGTGGTTACCTTCCCACTTCCTTTTGTTGCTAGAATTCTTTGCTACCTTGTCTTTTTGTCGTTCGGTCTGGCTTATTGACTTGCGGGTCATGTTGGTTTTCATCTCATAAATAGCAATAGCCTCAATAGCATTAGCCACTCGCTGGGCTACAACCCATTCAATTTCCTCAACACTCATCCCTTTATTAACAGTTGTCATCGTTTCTTGAAGATCACAGGGAATAAAATGTATATGAAGTTTCATCCAAGGACAAATCATGACACTCTATGATTACAACATATATGTAAGGTGAGGCAACGTCATGCAGAGATATAAGATGACAGCAACCATGGCATAAATAAATCAACATCATACAGTAGCATGATCATAACCAACAATCGGTTAGGTTATACTTATTACTTCGTTTTACTGGTGTAAAAAGTAACAAGCTTTTCATTATCGCTACCAAACCAAGTATTACTTATAGTTTAGTGGATTATAATCCAAAAACGAGCTACACATGACATATTTAATTTGTCTATGGGCCAGGGGGATTCTCAAGACTTGAGATGTTAGCACTCTTATGTTGATCTTTAAGTGTCTATATTCTATGGTGTGGTGATACTGATGGTGGTTGTGATGATGAGGTAGTGCTAGCAACAAACTCGATATGCATGGCCTCAGTAGATGAGGATCGTGCGGAGATTTGGTGTTAATTGACATCGTACAGTACGGGATCTGGTCTCAGAAAACAAGATGATATGGTGTGGGTGGTGTAGAAGCAAACTCATTAGTCTTAACTGCCTTCGTATCCTCAGCTTGAGGGGACATGATCATCTGTAGGTACAGCAGAGGGGTCGGCCGGAGCTAGGTACTCCTACAATCTCTTCATCACCTCGTAATTCCTACATCCTTCTAACATATCATCATCATCATCATCTAATCAATCATCAGATGACTCTTTATCTATCATTGTCTTTCCTCCGTCGGCGGATGGTCAGCATGATCCTCTTGGGTCTCTTCTTCCTCATCAGGATCGGAGTCAGCAATGTAGTCTAGTGATAGGGTTGTAGGTGAGGCATTAGCAGGTAGAGGTTGATTCTTCATTGGTTCCTCTAGCTCCTCGTCAGAATCTCATGGAATTCTCATGGCTCCGAAATTAATATAGACAGACGTATAGGTAACCGTCGATGGTGAAAACATGACTGCTTGCAACGAGCAAAACTTAACTTATATAAGTATGTTATATAAGCCTGGTATGGTAAATATGAATATGCGCTCATGGCATAAATGAATGATGGTAAGATATCATATTTGATAGCTTAATGTTTAGGTAGCGTTTAGGACCTACGAGCTTATAGTGCTACCTTGCCTAAAGAAATGTTTCCCTATTTATATAAATAACCCTTATATAAATAAATGTAGAGTATGTGCGAAAGAATGCAAACTCATCTTTGTATATATACATAAGATCCTCATAGTAACGTACGTACTATAATATGAACACGTATATGAATCATGTAAGCATCTAGTAAAACTAACTAATGCAAACAACTAGTGTATGTATGTCCCGTGAAAACCCCTTTGTATGAATGCAATGTTTGAAAATGGTTATAGTCCAGCAAAAACATTTGACCTGGTTCTCTATAACCTTGGCTCTAGATATCAATCTGTAACACCACCAAATTGGGTCGCATCAAAATATGGGTTGGGGGTGGTACTTCATAGATCAATAGCACAAGATATATAAGAACGACCTTTAAAAGTGTCGTTTAAAACCGATACATTGGATTTAGCAAAATATTTGATACAAAAGCCCGAAGCTTTACTTATTCGTTGTTAAATTATACAAAGATTCTAGTTCATAACAAATGCTTCTCCAAAATGTAATGCAACCAAATATTTAATGCAAATGACTTCCAAAATAACGACCACCCATGTATCCTAAAAATATGTTTGATCTGTGTTAAATAATAAACTTTATATATCAAAAGTATTTTATAACTTGTTTTTATAAAATTTCTTTTATAAACCCGTTTATTATCGTATAACTTGTAAACTACGTATCTCCTTCGTTATAAAGCGGATTTTTAAGTTTCTTACCTTTTTGGAATCCTCATGAGATGTAGTATTTTATAAAAATATAAAATGGATGCTTTATTTTTCGAATTCTAACAGAAGGTTTTGATATTTTTGGTAAAAATGTGTTTAAACTAGTTTTTATAACTTTTTAGTTTAACCACTTTGTTACAAGTCCATTACAACAACTTATATCACATGTCTTACATCCTTAGGGTCCTTAGTCCATCATTTGTCCAAATATTATCCAAGAATCACATGATCCATGAGTTTACATACTCATTTGTTCATTAACTTTCATAAGTATACTTTTTAGGTAACTTGTTTATATACACTTTTCATATACATAAACCACACTTGTACAATACTTATACATCTATTCTTACATGATTTTAACAATAATATAGCACATGACAAGGTATATCATACCATGATCATAAGTAAAAATTCCATTTTTCATGTAAACAAGTTCCTTAGATGGTGAATAACTATACAAACATTATATATGCATAAAATCATGAATGTAAAGAGATTAAGGTTTTTAGATAACCTTAATATGATGTAGGATGATGAACAATATGATCTAAACCCTTGTTTAGCTACTTAACCCAAGCTTACAACACTTGAAAACCCTAGATTCCAAAGAAACCCTAATCTTGAACCTTCTTGCTTTAACACTTGTAAACCCCAAACCAAACCTTCTAAACACCTTAGGTTATCTTAGATATGTTGTAGGAACACTTGTAAATGTGGTAAATAAATTTTGTATGGTTTATGTCGGTTGTTTGTTTGGTGGCCGTGGGTTTGAGAGAGCAACAAGTGAGAATGAGTTAAGTTTTTCACCTAAGAAATGAAATGTGTGTGTGTTCTTACTAGTGCTTCCTTTATATATATCTTGGACTAGTCAAAGATCATGTGTATAAGTCTTTAGACACATTGAGGGTTTAAAGGAAGTCTTTGGTCAAGACTTAGACATAGTACTTCAAGGTATAAATGAGAAAGGTTTGTACATATACTAGTTTGTCATTTGTGTGCTCCATGTTCCCTTGGGATCACATTCTAGCCGAAAATTGGGGAGGGATGAGCTAGTTGGTGATTTTTGGTCTTTAACAAAGTATCTTGCATTATATTGAAGCTTAAATGTATAAAGTTAAAGTGTAGATGTATAATTTGTAATGTATAGGTTGTAGTTAGTCTATTTTATGTATAATATGACTAACAATGTTAACATGGCTAAAGTTTTATAAAACTTTGGGCATTGGGTATAAAAATAGGTATTTGTTAAAGCGTAGATAAGTTTTAATGGTTCCGGGAATGCCTAAACACATTTTATCGTAAAACGTAAACACTTTACGTAACCAATAAAAATAAAATGTGAAAAGTTACTAATTATCCTCTAAATAATTATCTAACACTTTCTTGATGTAAACGTTTAATTGTTTGATGCCCGTCTACATTGAACGATAATGTTTAGCTTACGCAATTTAACTTAACGATTTCAATTTAAAAGCAAACGCATACGATACTAAAAATAAATAGTGAATTTATTAACGACGTACAATGAACCTAAAACACGGGGTGTTATAAATGTAAATATCTAAACTAAAATTAAATGACAATCACAACAATATATAAAGAGATGAGAGAAGGAACAATCAAACCAAGACACCAAGGTTTTTAGTAGTTCGGCTACGAATCTCTTCTTCGCCCCACTCAACTCTCCGAGTATCCTACTTAAGATTTCACTATGTCAACAGGCGGATAAAACCGTTTACACGTCGCTTACGTTATTTTCTAACACTAAGCTAAATGTCGAATCCTAATCTTAGCTAGAACCAATCTACCACTTTATAAACACTATACACTCGCAAGATCTACACTATCGGATTTACACACAATCTGAATCACATAATTACACAAGATAATTATAATAGAGATTTGATACTTAGAAGAAGAGAGGAAAGATCACTAAATAACAATTCGTTTCTTGGCAAATACGAATGTTCTTCTCTTGCCTTTGATAGAGAGGAGAGATAAGAAGAAGAGATTGGATCACTTGAAACAAGATCAAACAATGTTAGTGATCAAGAGATTTAGTGAGAGAAAGAAGGTTTTTAGAGAGAGAAAGAAGACTAGAAAAATTAGTGCAAAGAGGTGTATTTTTCAGCTGGGAATGGTGCAGTATTTATAGGCAGGAAAACCCAACGGTCACTGCAGACGATCCCGGCGGTCCCAGATATATTTGGGGGCCGCCAGACCTATAAAGGGCCGCCTAGTAGACTCCACTCTTGTTTTTATCTTTTTGTAAGGAAGGTAGTATCTGGTATGGAAGCTTCCATTTTAGCGGAAAAATTTGAATTTCAAATTTAAGTTTTAAATAAAACTTTTCTTTTAATTAAAAAGTATTTTGTATATTTATTTTTGTGAAAATACTTTTGTAAAAATGAGATGGTTAAAGAAAAAATATTTTCATGATCACTAATCATGCTTAATGATTTGTTTGTACATACCTTAAATGATCACTAATCTTAGAAATGAAATTTTACGATTAATAATTTGTAAACGTTTATTTTTATCATAAACGTTTTTAGATTTTGTTATTATCAAAACATTGAGAGGTCGAAAAATATAAATAACGTTTTTAGACATTATTTGTATTAATAACTTGTCAACTTATGCAGTTTGACTTGTCAACACATGTAGTTTGACCTCAAGATCCAAAAAGTGAGATTTGATCAAAAAGCGCAATTTGATTGGAAATCCAACATTTGATCCAATCATCTTTGTCAACTCAAATCCAATAACAAACACTTAATCATTAACAAAAACACAATTCAAGAACACCTAAACTACATTATAAATACACAACTCACATTAATCATTAAAACGATCCTAGTATATCATTTCACATTATTTTTGCAATGTCAACTCAACAAGACACTTATGCTGACATAGCAGAACGACTTGCAAAAACACATGATCCTTTGGCATTAATGGTACACACTCAGACTCCATTTCACCTAGATTAACCAGCACACATTACCTACATGCAACATTCACAACTCAACAACAACTATGTCCAACAACATCTATTTAACCAAAACTACATGCAACAATCAATGCCAAATCCTGAAGATATCTCAGATCCCAATACTGCAATAGACATGGCACTTATACCATGGCTAAGGAATTTAAGCTAAACGACACCACACCAACAAAGAACAACCAAACTAGTTCATCAAACCCTTGCAACAGGCAGACTACACAACCGGGTATAAATATGGGTCAAGATAGACAAATGTTAATGGTTGAGGATATTGGTGGGAACTAGTTTAGACAATATGCTAAATAGAATGCAGGAAATTAGATTGGGTGCAATGCAGTGCAAAATGTACATAATCAGATAGGGCAAAATGTGGTTCAGAATCTGGGTCTTTAGAATGTTAGGAATAAGAATGGGCTTAGTGTTGTTCTAGGGATTGCAAATCAGAATGGAAATGGAAATGTTGTAGCATCACGGGTTGAGGGTAATGCTAATGGGAATAATGAAAATCAGATGAGGTGTTACAACTGTCAAAGAGTGGATCATTATGCTAGGAACTGCATAGTAAAGCCAAGGAAAAGGGATGCTGCTTATCTTCAGACACAGCTGTAGATTGCTCAAAAGGAAGAAGCATGAATCCAACTTAATTCTAAGGAATTTGATTTCATGGCTACTACAAGTGCCTATGACGAGATTGAGGAAGTAAATGCGAACTACAATTTCAATGATAATTTGCAGCAAGCATCAACATCGGTTACTTAGATTGACAAAGCTCCCGAATATGATTTCAGATGATCAGCTGAGGTATACCATTAGAAAATATGTTATGATAATGATATATTCAATATGTTTACTCAAGAGGAGTAGTATACTGAGTTACTCGAGCCCATTTCTGAACCACACCAAGTTAAACAGAATGACAGTAATGTTATCTCTACGATTTCTAATGTGGAACAAAGTGGAGGAACATTAGAACAACATCCTGCTATCGTTGAGGAAACACGTGCTTATTTTGAATCATTATATAATAATTTGGTCATTGAAGTTGAGAAAGTCAACACAGTTAATCGTAAAATGGAAGAAACAAATCCTTATTTGACTACTAAGCTTGCTAGATATAAAAATCAAGAAAAATGTTTTGAAATCAATCAAGAAAAATATGATAAACTTGAAAGGTGTTATCAAAAGTCTGATTATCAAGAGCAATGTCTTACTAAAAAGATAAATGTACTTCACTTAAGTTCTGCTAAAACGATAACAACTTTGAATGAGGAAATTGCAAATTTAAATAACCAGCTTTCAAAAGAAAAATCAATTGTTTATTATCTTCAACAAGAGAAGAAAAATTTGAAGTCTGATTTCAAAATACGCGAAGACGAGCTTGTTGATAAACAAATTCAACTTGAGCAATAGATAAAGGAACTAGATAACATTTTGGTCAAAACTGGTCAATCAATTCAAATGATGCATATGCTTTCACCTAAGCCAGACTCGTTTTATCAATTCAAATGGCTTTGGATTATCAAAATCCTTTTTATCTCAAGCAAGCTCAGCAAAAACAACATAGTCTGTATAATGGCAAAGTATTATTAGTAAAGCATGATCCTCCTGCTGTGTATGATTCGGAGGAGACACTCCAACTTGCTCAAGAGAGTCACCTAAAAATGAAACAATTGAACAAAGAAATAAAACCACCAAATTATGCAAAGATTAATCAACTTTAAGAGGTTTTTGTTTCTCAAAAGGCCAAGTCACGTAAAGAGTTGTATTTTTCAATACTTTCCTAAATGATGGCCATGTTTTCTAAATCGTTTCCACATCATTTCAATAGCAAATAAAGAGTTTTCAGATGATACTTCTCCAAGTGTTGCACGAAAAGTTTTAAATGAGGTAAAAGGCACCATTGTGACTCTTCAACGTGTTATAAAACAAAAAATGACATTAGATATACACAATTGGTCGTCTACTACTCATCAAGAGCTTCACAAAATTGTAAAAGATGAAAAATTTCCTATTGTTAACCAAGTTGATGCTAGAGTTCAAAATTTCAAAATACTATTTTTGAAAGAAGAAGCTAAATTTTTTTGAGACTTCAATCTCTTGCAAAAAAAGCTGATGAATCTCTTGCTAAGCACAAGTCTTTAGAATATGAAATCGAGCGTCTCTTGAGAGCAGTTGTTAGTCAGGATATTATGTCTATTGTGCAAAGTAATTTTGTTGTAGATACATCAAATCTCCAAACTGAGCTTGATCGTACGAAAGAAAAACTTGAAACTTGCATCATTAAAAAGGAAAAAGAATACACTGTTCTTTGGAATAACTGGTATAAAAATGTAAGGAATGTAAATACGACAAGATTTCATATGATAAAACTTATAATGACATGCAACAAAAGATCAAATGGTTGCAAGCTCTATTGGGAGATCTCAAGGGTAAGAGTAAGAATACTCCATGTGTATCAGATACCATTGGCCCTTTGTCTCAAAAACTAGAAGATGAGAACGTGTCATTAGAGTTTCAGGGTTTGAATTATGCAAAAGAAAATGAACATCTTAAGACAACATACAAGAACCTTTTTGACTCTATCAAAGTGACATGGGCTCAGACCAAATTAATAACTCGCTCTTTGCAAGAAAAATTACATGACACCATTTATGAAAATGCTATGTTAAGAGCCTAGTTTAATGATCAAAAGGGTATCTGAATCAAAAGGACACAAAAAAAAAATAAAAACATCAGACACTAGAATCTATTCTGTCACACCATTCACAAACACTTTGTAAAAACCAGTCACTTCCCACTCGGTACCAAACACTCAAGAATCAAAAGTTGTAATAACAGACGAAAGTGATTGCCCAACGGAATGATTTTAGGGATTAAATCCCTACCATTGAACTCTAGGGTATTAATTTGTGCCTAACAAACATGTAAAAGCAAGCATTAGGACAAAACTGATCAATGTTTCACAATCTTATGTCATCACTAAGAAAGATGTCAATTCCAACATAAATGGTTTACCTTCTATAGGAGTAGAAAGCACTACTAAGACCAGAAGACCATAGCTTTGGAGTAATCTAAAGAATGATAAGATCCCCTCGACATCTAAGAGTAGGTGCCTCTCGACTAATCTTGAGAAAGTAGACGAACACCATAGGAATTACAGTTTTCTAAACTCCAAACCATAGGTCATCAAAAGGTAATAACATTAAGCTTGCTATTCGGAATGAAAATTTTGAAGTGGTTTGTGCTACTTGTAAGCAATGTTTGATTACTGCTAATCCTAATGAATGTGTGTTTAAGTTTGTGAATGGCATGAACTCTAACAAGAAAAACCAAAGTGCTAATATTTCAAAAAGTGCAAATTAAAGGAAACATAAGCCAAATGTTAAGAAATCAAAGAAGTTAGGTTCCAACGAAAGACTTGCTTCACCCAGGCCTAGTAAACCTAGAACTTGCCTTAGGTGGTTACCAATTATAAGAATTTTTGACCTTTGTGGAAAAATAACTGCATCCAGTAACACCGAGAGTGAGTCTGACATATATGTGTGTGATAATTCAAGTGCTTCTAACCCCCACGAACCTACAAGCACAGGGTTTCCAAGTTCTACTTCTTTTCTTGACAGGTTTACGAGACTTCAGCGGCAGAATACATGTATCCATCCGCTTGCTGTTCTCTCATTTGTGTAGGAATGGCTTACGTACACTCATTCATAACCCGAGCCTTCATAAAAAAAGAAGGTGTAGCTACAGTGCGCATTTAACCTCAAAAAAAAAGAGAAATCTTCTTGTTTTAAAAATAGTTGAACATAATCTTTCCTAAGGATTTTCAAAATCTTTCAAAAAAAATTTGTGTTCAACACTCCTTTCTTATGACACTTTCAAAAGTCGAATAATGTTAGAAATACGAAAAAGCCTCGGTCACTTCTAAAATGTTGTTATATAGCTCGTAGTTAGTATTTGGAACTTAGCAAAGCTAACCGTCCAACAAAGATAAGCCTTCATGTTGAACCCAAGTCTATGTAAGGTATATATACCCTCTTCATGCCATGGAGAAGGTTGTTGGTTCATTTCATAACACATTTTCCTTTCTCTCTCTAAAGTGTTCCAACCTCCTCTTTCTCTCTCTAGATTTCTTCACATCATTTCATAGATTGTTGTATGTTTGATATTCTAATATTGGTATCAGTCGCCATGGGGCGATATTGTGTGCATTTTTTTATCTTGTTTTGATTTTGATTTTTGTGGTTTTGGGTCGTGGGTCTCGCAAAAAAATCAAACCCGAATTTTTTTGTCTAAAAACCTGAAAGTTTATGTTATTATCAGATCTAGCCAAGATACATAATTGTACAAGAAAAAAATCAAGGTAAAACGTCAAAAAGGGTGTGTTTATCATGATTTTTAAAGGTTTTTCATGTTTTTTGAATCTTGTGGAATACGTAAGTTTGAAGGGTGCGAAATATGTAATCTCTGCGAAATACTTGTGCGGTTTATGACAGGTTGTGCGATTTATGTAATTGTGCGAAATACGTAAACCGTGGGGTTTATTACAGGTGTTTGTCTCTTGCGAAATACGTATTTTTGTAAAACAAAACTCTGCTCCCAATTTGTTAAATGTGCAAATAGTTTGGAATATGTAGAAATATATATGCAGTATACAATGTGTGCGAAACAGGTTGTGTAACAAACGTGCGGAATACTTAATTGTGCAAAACAAAACGTTGTCCAATTTTCACAAACCATGCGAAACATTACATTGACATAAAACCTGCGGAACATTACATTGACATAAAACCTGCGAAACATTACATAGACATAAAGCCTATGAAACATTATATTGACATAAACCCTACGGAATATTACACTGATTAGAAAAAGATTTTATTTTCTAAGGTTTTTCTACTTGTAATACCCCGCAAATAACTTTTATTTTCTTGGTTTTAGTATAGATATGTAAAATCCGTGAAAAAATAATCTCAATTACCACAACAACAACTCTTTAACAGCAATCCCCTTTATATCTCTGATCGATCAAATTTATCTTTCATTTAAAAATCAATTAAAGCTGTCTACTTAGTAGAATACATGAAGTTTGCTGGTCGCCGAAAACCATCCTCCCGATGCTTAACAAACAATTGTATAACTCATAGGAAGGTGTATGATCTAAACCTCAAGGAAAGAAAAACGATAGGATGATGCTTGAATATATTCAAAGTGGACCGCTTGTCTATCCAACTATTGAAGAAAATGGTTAAGTTCGTGACAAGAAGTATGCAGAACTCACTAAACAAGAGAAGCGTCAAGATGATTGTGATGTTCAAGAACTTAACATTGTTCTTCAAGGTCTCCTACCAGATGTGTATGCTCTTATAAACCATTGTCAGTCTGCTAAAGATATATAGGATAGAGTCAAGTTACTTACGCAAGGCACTGAACTTTCATATCAAGAACGTAAATGTAAACTATATAATGAGTTTGACAAGTTTACTTCCATCAAGGGTGAATCACTTCATGAGTATTACTTGCACTTTGCTCAAATCATTAATGATATGCACACCATTGGCATGACAATGCAACAAGTTCAAGTGAATACAAAATTTCTAAATGCTCTTCAACCTGAATGGAGCAAGTTTGTAACTGATGTCAAGTTGGCAAAGAACATGTACAATACCAACTTGATCACTAAACCATATCTAAACAACATGACGCACATACATATGAAGAACGAATGATGCGTGACAGATATCCAAGTTCTCTTGCGTTGGTTGCTAACCATCAAACTCAGTTAAACTCTGTTCTGTATCCACAACAGCTATCATCAATTCATCAATCAACTTAATTCTTCTCAACCATACTTACCAACTTATGAAGCACCTCATCATCCACAACAATACCAACATGCTTACCAACCTTAAATCACTCATCTAACACCATCAGTTCCTTAAAATGCCTATCATTCCCCTATAATGTCACCACAACCACAAACCGAGTTCTCTTAATTAGACTCAGGTCTTGCTGTTCTAGTTTTCTACCAGGAGATGATCTAATTGCTTGTCTTAACAAAGCAATGGCATTTATGTCAACTGTAGTTGTATCACGTTTTCCGTCAACCAACAACCAACTCAGAACATCTTCTAATCTAAGAAATCAAGCTACCATTCCGGATGGCAAGGAAGACAAGGTTAGAGTTTTGCTGGTTTTGGAACCAAGGGAAATGCTACAAGTTCAGGGGGAAATAATACAACTGGTCAAGCAAGGGTTGTTAAGTGTTATAACTGCCAGGGTGAAGGGCATATGACAAGGCAGTGTACTAAGCCAAAAAGGCCAAGGAATTCTGAATTGTTCAAGGAAAAGACGTTACTCGTTCAAACATATAAATCGAGTCAAGTTTTAGATGAGGAACAGTTGGCATTTCTCGTCGATCCAAGAATTCCAAATAGTCAAGCTGTTTAGATAACAATTCCACAGAATGCTTCTTTCTAAACTGAAGATCTAGATGCCTATGATTCCGACTCTGATGATATATCTTCAACAAAAGCCTAATCTTTCAAGTTATGATTCAGACGTCCTTTATGAGGTACCATAACATGACTCTTATCAAAATGATGATATGCTTAATAAAAGTGTGTAAGAGACGCATAATTTTGAATAATCTCTTATTGATTATGTTCCAAATACTGAAATAACAAGTGATAGTAATACCGTTTCTTATGAATAATATCTGCAACAAACCAAATGCTCGAGTGTTTTAAGATACTAACTCTTCTTCTGCACAACAAGATACTTTGATAATATCTATGTTTGAACAGATGTCTAGTCAAGTAACTCATTGGGAAAAGGTTAATCAAGAAACCATAACTGTTAATGAATCATTAACTGTTAATGAATCATTAACCGTTGAGCTTGAAAGATATAAAGAAAGAGTCAAAACAATTGAACAAAGATTTAATGTTGATTTGAACAATTGAGAAAAAAATGATTGATTCATAAATGGTTGACATGATTTGGGATAGTGTGCACTTAAGCAAGAAATTGACACGCACTTAAACAGACTCTTTCTAAACAAATCAAAGAAAAGGAATTGTTATTGCAAACATTTACTGTTTTCAAAAAGGAATCCAAAGAAACAGAAAATAAAAACATGACAAAGAAAATATTTAGAAAAGAAAATAAAAGAACTGGATAATATTGTTTATAAAGTGGGTCAATCTGTGGAAACAGTGCACTTGCAACAAAAACCAGACAAATTTTTAATGATGATACACAACAAACAAGATCTTGTTATTAAATCTGTTTATCTAAGAAGTCTCAGCGGATTCAACCAACATGTAGATGGACTGTGATATGTAATAAACATCTGTAAATTCTGATGTTGACGTAAAAACGACTTTGATTTTTAGAGAAGAGAGTCGATCCAAAAATCTTGCAAAACAAAATGATCCATTGTCCAAAGAAAAATAAGAAATTAATATTTCACCATTGATATAACAAGGTTGACTAAATTGGCAAAGAGAATTTTAGAAAACATTTTGTTCCACAAATACAATTGTTCACAAAACAAGCTTTCTGGTTACCGCTTTCAAACCTTAAGTCTGAACAACTTGATAATATTAAAACACCATTGAAATAAGGATCCTAAAGAACTTGTCAAAGATAAAGTTTGGTAAAACAAGTTTCAAGCTAAAAAATTCACCTTACTAGTTTGAATAAGGTGGAAGCAAGTAGAAAACTGCACCGATGCAAATAACTGAGGGTCATGGGGTTTTGAACACACCAAAAAGGTTTTCAAAGAAGAAGTCATTCCATTTATCAATTCTTTACGGGTATCATTTAAAGATTTTGAAAATGGTCTTCACAGTGAACTTAATGAAGTGAAAACGGTGTTTAACCAAATGAAAGCTGCTGTTGATCAGTGTTCTATAGACAAGAAATATTTTGATATTCAAAAGAAAGATTTTTCTCTTGATAATGATCGACTCTTGGACCATATTATTTGTCAAGATGTGATGAAAATTGTAATGCATGATGATTATGTTCTTGCAAATGTGTTACATGCTGATAATAAATGTATTCGTGAATGATAATCTTGAAATTGAGAGACTGGAGCAGGAAAATGATCAGTTATTTTAATAACTTCTCTATCTCAAGATATAGGTTCACATTTGTATTTACTAAGTTTCTTTTTAATTCCCTAGCAAATAACATATTGGGTTGCTATCTCTTTTTGACAGGAGTCATGGTCGAAAAAGGGTACAATTAAGTTAATACTTCATTAAGAAAACTACCTATTTAGCGATCCTATACGAAAACCCTTCCAGAAGAATGTTATGTATTTAGTCCATCGAATTGGCATGAGGTGTTTCACTCCCCTGGAGTTGGAAAGTCTTAACGAATCATCATCTTCTTTAACTTCAAAATCAAAACACCTCATCTTGTATATAATCCGAAAAGAAAAATACAAAATTATAAAACCCAAAAAAATCTAAAAATATTTTCCATAATATAAAATGATAAATACCAAAAAGAATCTTCTCACGACGTGTCTTTAAATTTCGATTGCCTTTACGCTTCTATAAATTTCACTCAACAATGATACGGAAGTATAAATGTATATTCTCAAAATGATATTGAGCGAGGGAAAAATAATTTTGAAAATGTTTTCAGAACATGTCCGTCATCAAAATTTTCTTCAAATTACTTGTCTACACTTTAGTGCACAACTCGGATTTCAAGAAAAGGGAAGTGTACGCTTTAGTGCGCTTTACCTTAAAAAGAAGAGAAATCTTCTTGTTTTCGATCATACTTATCAAATACTTTTCAAAATTTTGCTCCAAACAACGACTTCTAAGTATTTTCGCTTAAAACTCGGACTTTAAATAAAGGAGTGTGTACAATTCAGTATATTTATCTTAAAATTGGCTGATAATATTTTTTGCAACTCTAACCCTGCAAATATTTTTCTCCAAGATTGTTCATTTCTTCTACTATTTGAACTCTGAAAGGTAAATCAAGACGACTAAAAGGACTATCTCCGAAAAAGAAAATTATTTAATGTAAAAAATAGTTGTTAAAGAAGAGAAAATTCTTTAAAGTCAAAAATAGTTGTTGTCAAGTGTGAAAATTATTGGAATATGAACAAATATAAATGATATATGTCCGGGAATTATTCGAGCCTAAAGGGAATGCACCAACCTAATATGTAGACCAACGTATTTAATATATTAATGTAATATATTAATTAGTGTTTAACAGACGATCGTTAAAATGTTTAACGTAAATAAATATTAGTCGTTAAAAGGTTTAAGGGACTAATATGCAAAAACCGAATAAAGGAAGGGTTTAGTTTGACCCTCTTTTCTTTTGTCGGCCGAATACCATCTCCAAGAGGAGGTGGGAGACTTTGATTGCTCACCAAGTTATGAGGAGTATATAAGGAGGTCTTAGGGTCATTCTGTGCTCATAACTTGAAATCTAAAAACCCTAAATCTCTCTTTTGTTCCCTTCTTTGTTCGACCGGTTCCAAAACCCATCAAAGGGTTTTGGTTTTTGTTCTTCTTGTTCGTGCGATTGAGAAAACCCACAAAGGGTTTTGTGTTTTGGTGTTTTGCTCGACTCAACACAAAACCACAAAGGTTTTTTTTTGTTTTTTGGTTCTACCCATTAGAAGAAAAAGGAGGTTTTCCGTTTGGTTGATTATCAAGATTCGGTGATCGTTTGGTTAAAACACTACTATTGCTAGCATACACATTGTTTGCTAAGAATGTGTTGTGTGTGAATACTTAGAGGGATTATACTTTTGATCCTTGGTGGTTACGCGTGAATTTAAGGCGGCGTTTGTTAAATTGCTAAAAGGTACGCAAGTTCTTTAACCCTTGTTAATTATGAAGTTCTATACATGTTTGATCTTTCCGCTGCGTACTCGTGATATGTTTAATTGTTATATTAGATCTAAAATCCCAACAGTGGCATCACGAGCCAACATGGTAGAGATTTGTAATTTACAAGTAAACTTAAAATAGACAAAATCAGGATTCTTGATTAAATTTTTAAAGCCTTTTGGGCGTTTTATGCATCAAGATGTGACCTTTGTGCATCAATATTCAATCTTTAATGGTTATAAAATAAATTAGACAATCTAGGTTGTAATGCAATTTTATAGATCAAACTGGTTTATGTTAAATGTAATTTATAACACCCTGATGTTTTCAAGTCATTACGACACGAAAATCCACAATGTACTTTTAGTATTGTACTGTTTTTCGCTTGAAATCGTAATCGGAAGGTAAATCCGCGTACCCAAATATTATCGTTTGATTAAACGGGCCATTACACCATCGAACGTTACATCAATCATGTGTTATATAATTATTTTCATGAATAATTATGTCGTCGTTCATGTTATTTATTGTTACTTAAAAGTTAATACGGTTCGCGACAAATTTAAGTTTAGCATAACCCAAACCACAAAAAAAAAATCTAACGCTTCAACAAATAACCACGATTTTTACCCAACACTCAAAGTTTATTAAATTACCCAAGAAAATATTATCTTAACACTTTGTACATTGGAAAAATAAAACTTTTCCCAAATGCTTTCAAGTAAAAACCTTTATTTAAAAAACTACAACTGTAACTAGTAAAGTTTTTTCTAAATGATTTTCGATAACACCCCCAAATGGGATTCGCAGCCGAAATAAGGTCTCCGGGCGTGTTACTTCTAGATCAATAAACACAAGAATAGATATAGTTCACCAAAAAGTCATATTTAAAACTGATAACATTGATTAACAAATATTTGATACAAATAGCCCGAAGCTTTAACTTGTTCCTTATTATTATTACAAAGATACTGGTTCACAACACATGAGTTTCCTAAAACATAATACAATCATATCTTTAGCATGACATCCCAAAACAAAATCACCAATGTATCCTTTGCACCTTATGCTTACTGATCTCCTGAAAAACATTGCTTTAAAACGTCAACAATAATGTTGGTGAATTCATAGGTTTGATAAATCATAATAGCAGACGCAAAGACTTTCCCGTGATCATGCAACACATGCAGATATCACAAAACCAGATTACATTTTCCTAAGCTCATGACACTGAAGCTCGACGATCTTTCTTGCAATAATAATATATATTGCAATTTCTGCCCGATTAGATGTTCAACCCGAAAACATCCCTAAATTCGACATGTTATACGTTCGTTCCTGGTGATAGCTAGTCACCCGAACGGGGAGGTCGTTTCCCCAAATAGATCTATTTGGGGAAACGACCTCCCCGTTCGGGTGACTAGCTATCACCAGGAACGAACGTTATAGCATGTCGAATTTAGGGATGTTTTCGGTTGAACATCTAATCGCAGAAATTGCAATATATAAATATTATTGCAAATAAAAGATCGTCGAGCTCAGTGTCCATGAGCTTAGGAAAAATGAATCTGGTTTTGTGAATCTGCATGTGTTGCCAGATCACGGGAAAAGTCTTGCTGGTCCTGCATATTATGTTTATCAACCTATGAAGTCACAACAATTATTGTTGATGTTTTAAAGCAATGTTTTTTAGGAGATCAGTAAGCATAAGGTGCCAAGGATACATTGGTGATTTTGTTTTGGGATGTCATGCTAAAGATATGGTTGCATTATGTTTTGGGAAACTCATGTGTTGTGAACCAGTTTGTTTGTAATAATAACAATGAACAAGTTAAAGCTTCGAGCTATATGTATCAAACATTTGTTAAATCCAATGTATCAGTTTTAAAACGACTTTTTGGTCGTTCTATATATATCTTGTGTTTTTTATCTGAGAAGTAACACGCCCCGGACCCTTATTCCGCTGCGACCCAATTTGGGGGTGTTACAGATTGGTATCAAGAGCCAAGGTTATAGAGAACCAGGTCAAATGTTTTTGCTAGACTATAACCGTTTTCAAACATCGAATTCATACAAAGGGGTTTTACACGGGACATACATATGTGCATACATTCATGCATACACTACTTGTTGCATTAGTTGGTTGGACTAGATGCATTCATAATTGATATACATGTTATGATATAAATGTATATTACTATAAGAGTCTTATATTAAATACTAATATAAGCTATTTTGAATTTTCAGATTCAGTCATGTCAGATTCGGATGAATCGGGGGTTACATACACGGAGGTTTCCAGCCCATTTGAGGGTTTATCAGACATAGGATCACCGAGAGCCGATGATCACGAGTACCTTGAGCTGCCTTGGATGCCAGAGGACCCATACGTGGAGGCCGCTCTTCAGGCCCCACCCTCTCCAGATTACGTGCCTGGCCCTGAGGAGCCAGAGCAGGCACCACCTTCGCCAGATTATGTTCCAGGCCCAGAGCATGCTGATGATGAGATTGTTGCTGAGGATCAGCCATATGCTGAGGATGCCTCACCCACTGCTCAGTCACCTGACTATGTCCCGAAGTCCAATCCTAAGGCGGACCCAGAGGAGGATGACGATGAGGACCCCGAGGAGGATCCTGTTGACTATGCTGCTGATGGAGGAGATAACGGAGATGATGAGGATGAGCCATCGGAAGAGGATGAGGATGATGATGTTGACATGGAGGCTGATGGGGATGAGGAGGAAGAGGAGTACCTAGCTCCTGTCGACTCTGTAGTTGTTGCTTTACCAGCTACTGATCAGGCCCCATCTGCGGAGGAGACATGGCCGTTCGAGACTGATGAGTCTACGGCCACACCACCACCACACCCTGCATATCGTATGACAGCTAGGATTTCTATTCTAGCTCCAATACTTATACCAGCTTGGTCTGATGCAGAGGTTGCCAGACTTCTCGCTATATCTACTCCACCATCATCACCACTCTCCCCATGGTCTTCACCACTTCCCTAGATACCTTCTCCATCACTACCACTATCAGCACCCTCACATGTGTTATCACCAGCACCACCTCCTAGCCCCATTCGTTCATTGGGCTATCGAGCTACGATAATCCAGATGAGAGCTAAGGCTGTATCTACTTCCCATTCTCTACCATTACCACCACCCTTCATACTCTCCCCCACCAGACCAGATGCACCATCATTAGGGATACCACCACCCTTGCCCATATCAGTTCCTACTTCATCACCATCATTGCTACTACCCTCTGCTGGTCGTAGGGAGGACAAACCCGAGGTTACCTTACCACCTCAGAAGAGGTTAGGTATCGCTCTTGGTCCTGGATACGAGGTAGGACAGAGCTCATCTGCTGCTGCTGCTAGACCAGCTGGAGGTCTTAGGGCAGACTATGGCTTTCTAGCAACTATGGATAGGGAGATCAGGCGTGATCCAGAGAGAGAGGTTGGATATGGGATCACGGACTCGTGGGATGAGATAGTTGAGACCCTTCAGGGAGCACCAGTTAGTACTGACACGGAGTTGGGTCGACATATGATAGCATTTGAGACTAGGGTTAGGCAAGACACATATGAGATTTATACGAGGTTAGACGATGAGCAGAGTCAGAGACAGCTATTGGCTGGTCGACTGAATATGTTGTTTAGAGACAGATGAGCACATGCATATACATGTCATCAGATGGAGACAGAGGCTAGATTGTCCCGAGAGGCTTGGAGGAGATCGATAGATGCGAGTGATCTTGCTCGCGGAGAGGTTATGTCACTGCGCACTACTTTACTAGGTGTAACATCCGAGAATTTTCGAATTTTTGAATGACGATTTCAATCGTGGACTTTTAGGGTCTGGCTTGACTTATAAGAACGACCATCTAAATCACGTTTTCACAGCTCGAACTCTAAAGCAATTTGATGTAAAACGAAATTCCTGACAACTTTTCAGTTTTGCCCGAGACCTGGAAACGAGCTAAAAAGGGCTAAAACAGCACCGCAAACATTATTCGAACAATATACAACGCGGACACACAAAAACAATTAAATTTGTTTTTATTTATCAGTATTTATTTAATAAAAATATTAAATAAATTAGTCATCATTTTAATTAAAAGCGTTACGGATAACGCGAATACTCGAGTTGAAATCCAATTTTATTTCGGACAAGGCGAAACCGGATCACAAAATGAATAACAGATATTTTATTAAATGTTATAAAATATTTATGAAACATTATCAAGTAAATACTCATTTTTATCAGAAAAATGATTCGGAAAACAATGGCGCAAGTTTCAAGAGTTGAATCATCCGTTAAGTCCTTCAAACGAGTCCCGAACCGCTTTTATCAAAAAGTATATTAAAAAGTTTCACAATTTACCCTGGACTATTTCAACTTGTCACTTTTGATTTAAAGTTTTAATATATATATAAAATTATATATATTTATTTCATTTATACATAAAAAAACACACACACACCCACATCACTACTCTCTCCCTATCATATATCCGGCCACCGCCCCACCACCGGCGCCGCCGCCGGATTCTGACCACCACCACTCCACCTCCGCAGGAAAACTTTTCCGGCGGGATTTTCCGATCAAAACCAAAAATGGTCCTCACGACCGGATCTACCCAATCCCCTAGGTCACTCTCCCTTACTCGCCCCTCCACACCACCACTGCCACCGCCACTCTTTCACCTCCACCGTCATCATCATCGTCATAACGACACCACAAGGGTGTTTGTCTCGGTGACAACCACCACCCACCAAGGGTGGTTTTGTTTCGGTTGTAATGAACCACCACCACCAAGGGGTGCTCGTGTTGTGGTTTAACCGAAACCACCACTGTCATCACCATCATCATCTCATCATAATCATCATCTCGTCACCATCCCAACACCATCATCACCGCAGCGGTTACCACCAACAACACCATCGCCACGGGTCCGTTTGGTTTTATAAGCACTAAAGAGGGTGCGTTGGTTGTGGGTTTTTAACACCCGACGAGGGTGCGTTTGGGTCGGGTTAGGCTGTGGGACAGCCGGGTTTGTGGGTTCGGGTAGACTCAAAAAAGGGTGTGTCAAGTTGTTTGGTCGTCGGGGTTGGTTTGGCTGCCACCACTAGGGCGCGTTTGGTTGGGTTGGACAGCCGGGGGAAGGGGGTGTTCGTGTCGGGTTGGTTTGCGTTGGGTTGTTACAAAAGAAAAAGGGTGTGATGGGTTGTCGAGTTGCACAAGAGGTGCGTTGGGTTGACTGGGAACACAATAAGGGACTGTTTGGTTTGGGCAGTTTCACCAAAAGGGGCGTTTGGCTGATGTGGGCAGCCTTAGGGTGCGTTTGGTTTTTGGTTATAAACAAGTAGGGTGCGTTTGGCTTGGTTATAAAACCACGCAGCGGGTGCGTTTGGTATTAAAACAGCCCACAAGGGGGATGTTTGGTTTTAGGGATTAACGCAATAAGGGTGCGTTTGGGAAAGCAGAAATACACAAGGGTGTGTTTGGTTTAGCAGGAAAAGCGTTTAGGGTGTTTGGTTTGGGAGTCGAACCACAGCGGGTGTGTTTGGGTGAGCAGACTAACCGTAAGGGTGCGTTTGGGTTAACATAAATTGGCTATTGACTAAATGCAAAACGACAATTAAATATAACATAAGGTTTTATATATATTAAAACCGGATAAATAATGGTGGTTAAATGGTTAAACAAATATGATAATTATTATTTTGCGAGTTTAGATATAATAACGTGAATATATATGTATGTTATATCTGAAACACGCGGGCATTTGAAATATTGGAAGGCGAATGATTGCAACATATATTGATTAAGGGAAAATGTAGAGTTTTGCGAAAACGGGAAACGTTATATAAACGGGAAATTCATGATGAAATTTATATAATTTTCTATATTTACGATTCACTAAAACTCTATTATTTTAGAAACCGATAAAAGGACTATGTTATATTTTAAAGATATATTAAAATATAACTACATCATAACTTGACAACGAACGAAAACTATACTTTTACAATGAGAAGAATTGTTTTAGACACGACCCGTCGAAGAGACGAAATATATTTTATAAAATATTATTTATATTTTATAATGACTATAAACTGTTGCAAGCATCAGTTGTTTAATTCATAACGTCAAGACATGTGTCTACCATTATTCAAAGTCTTTTTATTAATTAAATTGGTTGTCAAACTAATTGGTTTAAATAATTATTCACACTTATTATATAATACCTGCAAGGTATTATATACTTTTTATTAATCTTTGGATTGATTGTTCTTGTTATATAATTCACGGTAGGAATTATATAAGGGTTATTTTTCATAAGTGATATATAAAGAATATGTATTACACACTTTGAGTATATTTTCAATTTATTTATTTAACCAACCACCAAACCATTACAATGTTAAATCTAAATCTTTATCAACGCGTCGTGTTGACATAACAATTCACCGGGAAACCCAAACACATTATCCTAGGCTAGTGGGACTTAGCCGTTAAGTTAAGCTGCATCTTCTCGGTCAGGCAGCTTCGTCTTCCGTTCGTGTTGTGCATAGTAGATGCCTATCCGTCAATCGTTCTACATCATCAAGGTGAGTTCATAGCCCCACGTTTTACATGTTTTACATATATTTTGGGGTGAGAACATGCTTGTTACAAATTCAATTACGTGTTTGATTTAAACTCGTTACGTGCTCATTTTCAACTCGTCTGCATACATGTTTACAAACGCATTTACATGGTTGATTACCTGTTTGGTTTACATACTCATTTATATATCTCGCGAGGAGATACAATACTTGGTTTACTTTTTGAACGTAAACGCATACTATACTTTTATGATTACGGATTGGCTTCGGTTGCATGAACTGTAAATCACTTGGAGGGTGAGCGCGAATGTTATGAAATAGATCTATTTGGGATTGACAATCCCCGTTTGGGTGACTAGCTATCACTGGGGAACGAATGTTATAACATGTCGGATCACGATTGGATTGACGCCTGCGGGGCCAACAATCATTACTGCCCGGGTGTTATTGGAGGGAACACCAATGATGGGTACACATTATTTCTCATTAATGCCCGGGTGTTCTTGGAGGGAACACCTACGATGGGTACACTCTTACTGTGCCTTGAATAAAGTGGCATACACACAAGTCTACGTCACAGTTCATGAACTTAGAGTAATGGTAATCATAGGTTTATACACACTCGAATAAGGTGACAATACATATTTTGGATATTTGTGATCCAACTTTGATACGTACATTTTGAGACTATTTGGGGATAGAAATGGTCTTGCATATTTTACAGCTAATCGATTTCTAAAAATCATACGTACATTTTGGAAGGACGTTTAAGGATTTAAATGGTCACACAATATTTTATGATACTGTAGGGAGACAGTAGTCACTAAACGTTTTCATATGACACTGTAATGATACAGTGGGCAGATACATTTATTGGAACTAACGTTTATATTTACAGAAACCTATGAACTCACCAACTTTATGTTGACGTTTTTAAGCATGTTTTTCTCAGGTGAATTAAATGCTTGGATTATCTGATGTGCATTGGAGTCTAAATTGACAAGATTTCATAATTGGATTTCTACAAAGGATCAAATCTCGTTGTGTCGCTTTCAAGCTTTTCATTGTGATGCAATTATGGGACAACTATTATTTTGATTTTAGAAAATCAACGAGATTGTTTTACAAACGACACATTTAGAGGTCGTTCTCTTGTATCTAGCGCTGTGTATTATGAAGTAGCACCCCAAGTGGTATTCCGCTGCGTTGTTGTATTTTTGGGGGTGTTACAGATTGGTATCAGAGCACTGGCTATAGAGAACTAGGTTGCATATTTTACCCTAGACTATAGTCGTTTTCACAAACATTGCATCACATCAAACATTTTCAAAGTGCATACACGCTACTTGCTTATGTGCTTACATTACGTGCTGCACTAAGTGCTTACGTGGCATACATATATATAATATATATATATATATATATGCTTGCATTTCCTTTCGCGTATATCGTACGCTTATTTGTATAAGAGTTATTATATAAATATCAGAATATTTTTAAGACATTGTGAGTTATACAATGGTCTCATCTTGCTTCTTAGACATTGTGAGTTATACAATGGTCTCATCTTGCTTCTTAGACATTGTGAGTTATACAATGGTCTCATCTTGCTTCTTCAGACATTGTAAGTTAAACAATGGTCTCAATTATACCTCAGACATTGTAAGTTAAACAATGGTCTCTAAGGACATTATTTTTCTTCATAACTTTATGTAATATCGTATTACACGGAGGCCGTTATAATTCTGTTTACATGGGATTATGTATGAATCTAAATGTTACAAGTCTTGTATAGGCGGGACTTGTAATAGGAGGATTGATATGGTAATCGCTATGTTGACTCGTTCATAGAGATCTTTACCTTGTTTACTCTAACCGAGTACTCATTATCTATCTTGACTCTATGTTGATCTCGCCTGGCAGTTTTTACTCCCAGCTTCCAAAGACGAGTTTTAAATCACTCGTCCCATACTCATTAGAGCACATGCATCGTCATGTCATCCATCACCTTGAAACTTATGTGGGTACGCGTATTACATCGGGAATTATTAAGTAGGAGGATTTATGATCTGTTTATTTAAAAGGATTGGGACGCCTCTTCATTTAAATAAATAAATTGTAAATCACCGAACCATAAGTTTATCAATTGATTATTTACATAAATTAGGACGCTTCTTTATGCAAATAATGAATTATAAATGAGTGGGCTTAATGGTATCCGATATGACACGAGTATGAACCTAAATTCGAAAATCGCCAGAATCTGTTGAAAAGGGTCTAGAAACACAATCGTGTTCTACCACTCGACAGAATCTTAAGGCCTCACTTGGAACTACCTTATCTCATTCTTGAGTTATTACTCTTGCCGTTGCCAATCCTCGCAATCATGAACTGTTCGTGGAACTAACAGACTTGTTACACACTTGAGCTAATGGAGCTGATTCATCGAACTAACGATTGAGTACCATAATCCGCCGTCTATCGCATAAGCTTTTCCGTTGGTGTATTATGAATGTAGCAACCCCAAGTGGTATTACCGCTGCGTTTGTCATAGTTTTTTTGGGGTGTTACAATTGGTATCAGAGCACTGGCTATAAGAGAACTAGGTTCCTATTTTACCTAGACTATTGTCGTTATCACACAACATTGCATCCCATCAAACATTTACAAATTGCATACACGCTATCTTGTTGCTTATGGTCTTACCATTACCGTACAACACTAATTGCCTTACGTGCATACATATATATATAAATATAATATAGATATATGCTATGCCATTTCCTTCGCGGTATATCGTACGCTTAATGTGTATAAGATTAGTAAAAAAATTATCAAATATTTATAAACATTATGAGTTATACAAATGTTTCCTCAATCTTGCTCTTAGACATTGTGAGTTATACAATGATCTCATCTTGCTTCTTAGACATTGTGAGTTATATAATGGTCTCATCTTGCTTCTTCAGACATTGTAAGTTAAACAATAGTCTCAGTTATACCTCAGACATTGTAAGTTGAAAAAAACAATGGTCTCTAAGGAACATTATTTTTCTTTCATAACTGTATGTAAATATCGTATTACAAAGAGCCGTTATAATTCTGTTTTACATGGGAATTAGTATGAATCTAAATGTTACATAGTCATGAATAGCGAGACTTCTAATAGGAGATTGATATCGGTAATCGCTATGTTGAGACTCGTTCATAAGATCTATACCGTTGTTTACTCTACCCGAGTACTCATTATCTATCATGAGACCTCAATGTTGATCTCGGCCTAGCAGTTTTACTCCCAGCTTCCAAAGACTGAGTGTTTAATCACTCGTCCCATACTCATTAAGCACATGGATCGTCATGACATCCATCACCTGAAACATATTGGGTACGCGTATTACATCAGAAATTATTAAGTATGGAGGATTATGATCTGTTTATTAAAAGGATTGGGTTCCTCCTTCATTTTAAATAACATAAAATTGTAAATCACCGAACCATAAGTTTATCAATTGATTATTTACATAAATTAGGACGCTTCTTTATGCAAATAATGAATTATAAATGAGTGGGCTTAATGGTATCCGATATGACACGAGTATGAACCTAAATTTGAAAATCGCCAGAATCTGTTGAAAAGGGGTCTAGAAACACAATCGTGTTCTATCACTCGGCAGAATCTTAAGGCCATTACTTGGGACTACCTTATCTCATTCTTGAGTTATTACTCTTGCCGTTGCCAATCCTCGCAATCATGAACTGTTCGTGGAACTAACAGACTTGTTACACACTTGAGCTAATGGAGCTGATTCATCGAACTAACGATTGAGTACCATAATCCGCCGTCTATCGCATAAGCTTTTCCGCGAGCTCCTCTCATTTATTGAACTTTATTCTGGGGATATTGTTTCTCGGAGGGTCCTCACCCTCTGCATCCCATCACCATTTGTCATAGTTATCGTCGTTATGGTTGCTGTTGTTGGGTCCTGGAGTGGTCCCAGATTGTACAAACTTTATCAACTAAGTGATGAGACCCAAACAAGATAAGCATATGTCGATATAGTATTCAGTTGAATTACTCATTGCAGACAAACAGTACACCAATTCAAGTCATGATACTAATTAAGTACTGCCAAGTAAGTTGAGTACTTACATCCATAAGCCACGTTGATGTGGATGATCGAACATTACCGATAGTAGAAACGACACTCCGTCCTCGGACATATAGAAACTTATACAAACATACTCACGCGAATACACCTTCTTCTTGAGGTTTTCACTATAATGAGATTTTCCCTATAAAACGATTAGATCAGTCGAAGGATCTGTAAGGATATATTTTGAGATACCCATATTGATGGATTAAATATCCTGGACAAACCTAGCCAAAATTTTTGGTAGATTGAGAAGTGTAGAAACACCGAATTTTGCTGAATAAAGTTATCAGCGTCATGTTCAAATGGCTTAGTAAATCTTAAGTCTTGTTCCTAGTCACACTAAGCGGATAACACAGATTTAATCTCGGGACGAGATTTCTTTAAGGGGTAGGAACTGTAACATCTGAGAATTTTTGAATTTTTGAATGACGATTTCAATCGTGGACTTTTAGGGTCTGGTTTGACTTATAAGAACGACCATCTAAATCACGTTTTCACAGCTCGAACTCTAAAGCAATTTGATGTAAAATGAAATTCCTGACAACTTTTCAGTTTTGCCCGAGACCTGGAAACGAGCTAAAAAGGGCTAAAACAGCACCGCAAACATTATTCGAACAATATACAACGCGGACACACAAAAACAATTAAATTTGTTTTTAATTATCAGTAGTTATTTAATAAAAATATTAAATAAATTAGTCATCATTTTAATTAAAAGCGTTGTTGATAACGCGACTACTCGAGCTTAAATCCAATTTTATTTCGGACAAGGCAAAACCGGATCACAAAATGAATAACAGATATTTTATTAAATGTTATAAAATATTTAAGAAACATTATCAAGTAAATACTCATTTTTATCAGAAAAATGATTCGGAAAACAAATGGTCGCAATTTTCAAGAGTTGAAATCATCCTTTAAGTCCTTCAACGAGTCCGAACCGCTTTTATCATAAGGTATATTAAAAAATTCACATTTACCCTGGACTAATTTCCACTTGTCACTTTTGATTTAAAAAGTTTTAATATATATAAAAAATAAATTATCTATTATTTATTTCATTTATACATAAAAAAACACACACACACCCACATCACTACTCTCTCCCTCTTATATATCCGGCCACCGCCCCACCACCGGCGCCGCAGCCGAATTCCGACCACCACCACTCCACTGCCGCCGAAAAACTTTTCTGGCAGGATTTTCCGATCAAAACCAAAAATGGTCCTCACGAACGGATCTACCCAATCCCCTAGGTCACTCTCCCTCACTCGCCCCTCCACACCACCACTGCCACCGCCACTCTTTCACCTCCACCGTCATCATCATCGTCATAACGACACCACAAGGGTGTTTGTCTCGGTGACAACCACCACCCACCCAAGTGTGGTTTGTTTCGTGTCTAATGAAACGCACCACACCAAGTGGGTGCTCGAGTTTGTGGTTTAACCAAAACCACCACTGTCATCACCAACATCATCTCATCATAATCATCATCCCGTCACCTCACCCCAACACCATCACCACCGCAGCGGTTACCACCAACAACAACCATCGCCACGGGTCCGTTTGGTTTTATAAGCACAAAGAGGGATGCGTTGGTTGTGGTTAAACACCCACGAGGGTGCGTTTGTATGGTCGGGTTAGGCTATGGGACAAGCCGAGGTTTTGTGGGTTCAGGTAGACCCCGAAAAAGAGGTGAGTCAATTGTTTGGATCGTCCGGGGTGGTTAGGGCTGCCACCACTAGGGCGCGTTTGGTTGGGTTGGACAGCCGGGGGAAGGGGGTGTTCGTGTCGGGTTGGTTTGCGTTGGGTTGTTACAAAAGAAAAAGGGTGTGATGGGTTGTCGAGTTGGCTGTCATTAACAGCCGGGGAGGGGGGGGAGTGTGCGTTCGGGGTTTGGGTTTGGGGTTTATAACTAAGGGGGCGTTTGGCTGTGACAGCTACCGCAGGGGGGGGGGTGTTTGGCTGCGTAGAATAATCGAAGAGGGTGCGTATGGTTTAGGTTATTATAAGGGGGTGTTTGGGACAGCGGGCACAAAATAGGGTGCGTTTGGTATAGTGGCAGCAATAGGGGCGTTTGGCTTAGCAGTGTCGCACTAAGAGCGTGTTTGGGTGAGCATATTTACCGAAAGGGTGTGTTTGGGTTAAAATGAATTAACAACAAATATATCTTAAAATTTTATGAATATAAAATTTTAACGAGATTTATAAAGTATAAATCGGAACAAAAGGGTGGTTAATGGTTATATAAATACAATATTTATTATTTTGTGAGTTTCGATATAATAACGTGAATATATATGTCATATCTGAAAAATGCGGGAGTTGGAAAAATGGAAAAGTGAATACTTGCAACATATATATTATATCTAGAAAACGTGAGTGTTTTTTTGAAATATAAACAACATACAATTGCAAACATATGTATTGAATATAGTAAAACGTCAGTTTTTGCAAAAATGAAACGTTATAGAACGGAGAAATCATGATGAAAACTATATAAATTTCTATATTTACGATTCACTAAAACACTATTATTTAAGAGAACCGGAAAAAAGAAATTAAGGATATGTTCAAGAAAATAGTATTAAAAATGTATTAACCAATAACCTAGACAACGAACGAAAAACATACCTTTTACATTGAGATAACCATTTTAGAACGCTACCTGTCGAGAAACGAAATAAAAGTTTTGATGAAAATAAATATTTATATTTTATGATTTTCAGCTATAAGGTAACACCATAACTATTGTAAAAGTTTTACAAACGTCGTGTGTTTAATTTATAACTTAAAGACGTGTGTCTACAAGGACTTTTTAATAATTAATTGAGTTGTCAAAATAATTGGTTTAATTATTTACTCTCACTTTTTATATAATACTTGCAAAGTATTATGCAGTTCACATTAATCCTTGAGTTGTCTGTTTTTATTATATAATTCGCGGTACGAGTTATACAATGGTTTATTTTTCATATGTAATATATATAGAATATATATTACACACTTTGGGTATATTTTCAATTTATTTATTTAACCAACCACCAAACCATTACAACGTTAAATCTAAATCTTTATCAACGCGTCGCGTTGACATAACAATTCACCGGGAAACCCAAACACATTATCCTAGGCTAGTGGATCTTAGCCGTTAAGTTAAGCTGCATCTTCTCGATCGAGCCGCTTCGTCTCCCGTTCGTGTTTTGCATATTAGATGCCTATCTCTCAATCGTTCCTCATCATCAATGTGAGTTTCATAGCCCCACTTTTACTCGTTTTGGATAAATGTTTTATATATTTGGGGTGAGAACATGCTTGTTACAAATTCAATTACGTGTTCGATTTAAACACGTTACGTGCTCATTTACAACTCGTTTGCATACATGTTTACAAAGGCATTTACATGGTTGATTACCTGTTTGGTTTATATACTCATTTATACTTCTCGCGAGGAGATACAATACCTGGTTTAGTTTTTAAACGTAAACACATACTATATTTTATGATTATGGATTAGCTCCGGTTGTATGTTACAAGTAATTCAATGCTGAGGGTGCCCTTATGGGGACATCTTGTAATTGCAATCAATACGTAAGTAATTCCCATACTGAGGGTGTCCAGGTGTGGACATCCGTGTAGGCACACGTCAAGTAACTCAATTGCTGAGGTGTCCAGGTGGGACATCGGGTGTAGGCACAAATAAAGTAATTCAGTTCTAAGGGGTGCCAGGAGGGGACATTTGGTGTAAGCACATGGCCATATGTATATGTAGCTGCCTTAGTATTCATGAAACTTAGAGTAATGGTAATCATAAGGTTTTAAACACACTCGAATAAGGTGGACAACACATAAATCCAATTATTTGGATATTTGTGATCCAACTTTGATACGTACATTATTGGAGACTATTTGGGGAAAGGAAAGGTCTTAAGCATATTTACAGCTAATCGATTTCTAAAAATCATACGTAACATTTTGGAAGGAATGTTTAAGGATTTAAATGGTCACACAATATATTATGATACTTTAGGAGACAGTAGTCACTAAATTACGTTTTTCATATGCCACTGTAATGATTACAGTGGGCAAATACATTTATTGGAACTAACATTTATATTTACAGAAACCTATGAACTCACCAACTTTATGTTGACGTTTTTAAGCATGTTTTTCTCAGGTAAATTAAATGCTTGGATTATCTGATGTGCATTGGAGTCTAAATTGACAAGATTTCATAATTGGGTTTCTACAAAGGATCAAATCTCGTTGTGTCGCTTTCAAGCTTTTCATTGTGATGCAATTATGAGACAACTATTATTTTGATTTTAGAAAATCAACGAGATTGTTTTACAAACGACACATTTAGAGGTCGTTCTCTTGTATCTAGCACTGTGTATTATGAAGTAGCACCCCAAGTGGTATTCCCCTGCGTTGTCATATTTTTGGGGGTGTTACACTAGGTCAGATGTCAGAGATTAGAGAGTTGCATGATACTGATCGTAGGAGATAGGCTGTGATTTCAGAGATGCTGAAGGCAAATGATTCGTCAATAATATATATATATATATATATATATATATATAATATATAAGCAAACACTCAACCAATTACCTTTGCACAAGGAATGGTTAAAAGTTCACCAAAATAAAATATATATGTAGCCGGAAGTATGATTCCCGGGTCGTTTAATCCCAACGAGGCTAAAATGGAAAATCGAAAGACGATTGATGATTGATGTTTGAATATGACAAGGATGTGATTATGACTGGGCACTAGACCTATTTAGCAAAAGCACACAAAGATAAGCAAGGAAAATAAGCTAAAACAAGCATAAAAGCTAGAAATGAGAAAACACTGAAACTTTAAAAGCTAAAACACAAATAAGCTCAAATAAGCTTAAGACAGAAAAATAAGCTAAACTAACTCTAAATAAGCAAATTCAACATGCAATTAAGCTAAATTAAACAAGAGAAACACAGCAGTACTAACAACAGTACCAACAGTAATAACTACCAGTACTAACTTGGAATTAGTACTGCTAGCTTTAAGTTAGTACTGTTAGGCTAATAAAACACAGAGATACAAGAAATAAGCAAATAAGCTAAAACAGAAATTTGACTACCCAAAATAAGCACTTAAGCATAAGAATAAGCAACCAGAATAGACTATAATGATAAATAAGCTAGAAAACTAAGACTGATGAACTCTTAAAATTATTTTGAAAAGGAAAATAAGCTTAAATAAGCTTTCTCCTAAAGACAATAAAGGAAAATGGTTTAATTTACTCTAAAAAACTAAGGAAATCTTAAATAAGCAGAAATAATGAGCTGATAAGCTAAAAGGAACCACCAGTACTAACAGTTTTAACTAACAGTACTAACTTGGAGTTAGTACTGCTAGTGTTGAGTTAGTACTGCTACCTTTGAAATCCAAGAAAATGAACTAGCAGTACTAACTTGAAGTTAATACTGCTTGATTCAAACAGTCCTTAAAGTTTTCAAAAATCATTTTTATTTCAAGCTAATTAAAAACAGATCATCAAGTGACAAATTAAAACACTTACAAGCAGACTTTAATCAAGAATAAGCACTTAAATAAGCCAAATCGTTCTAACAATATTAACTTATATCTAACAGTTTTATCAAATGAGCTATCAGTACTAACTAAGAAAGTGATACAAACTATTTTAAAACTAACAATTAAGCAAGATAAGCACTAAACATACTGATAGAGCACAAATAAGTAAACATAAGTAACAAATAAGCACTATAAGCAGTTCTACAGTAAATAAGGAAAACAAGAAAAAGAGTGACTTACAATACCCTTGCTCAAAACAGGGTCAAACAATGAATCTACAAGCTCTAGCTTGCATAAAACAAGCTAGTAGTGTCCATAAGCCCATCCAGAACTGGCTTATCATCCATAAAGTAAGCTGTGGTGTATTTGAGAGTGATTTTTGTGATTTTCTCTTAACTACTTAACTTTTTATTTTTACTTAATGAAAACAGCTTATAAGTAAGCTGTGTTGAGAGCTTTTTGAACACAAAACAATACAATTGAGAAACTTAGCACTTGGAATTGTAAATTGACTTAAAACTCAAATTTGCATTAAAACTTGAAAATGTTACAAAGCTGAAAGTAAAAGCTGTAAGTGACTGAAAATAAGCTAAGTTATAAAAAACTAACAACTAACTAGTTTCTAACATGCCTCAAAGGCTTACAAAAGGCTCTTTTATAGCCGAAGTCTTCTTCTCTTGGACTTCTTTCTTCTGTGTTTCTTTGTAGAGAGCAAAAACCAAGTGTGCTTGTTGTGTGAGGTGATTTTAAATCAAATCCCAGCCTTCAATTTCTTTTGTGCTTCTTTTGAGGCAATCACAGCCATCGAAATGCTTGGAAAGGGTGAGGGATTGCCAACATGGCATTTATACAACTGGGGGGGGGTTGGTAGTAGGGTGGATAAAATGAATTATGGCTAGAGGTGTTGTGTGGTCTTTGCAGGGTAGAGGTATGGGACGGACATCAAGTTGTACCAGGGTTTTTTGTTTGGTGAGGGAAAGAAGCTTTTGGGTAAGTAGGCAGTTTTGTCCCTCAAGTTGTAATTGAAGCAATCTTTCCCGCGTTTGCAATTTTGACCTTGTCTTTTGTTTCTTTTGTAATACAACATGAGGGCTTGGCTGTTTTAGGTCCTCTAGTTTTTATTTTCTTCACTAGGCTGACTTTTGACTTTGTCCTTTCCACTCCGGACATGGATTTGTTTGTTTTTGGCTTCTTTTTCTTGAATATCTGATTCCTGCATAATACAAATGTAAAACATACAAATACAATGTATTTTTGGTACGTTTTTAGTCTTTTAAGTCCGTTTTCAATGGAAAGTGGTATGTGTAATTTACGCATACAATACCAAAATCCCCTCATACTAAGGATTTGATGTGTCTCACGCAATGTTATTAATGTAAACTCTATAGAAAACCAAGAATCTCGTCCCCCTCGACTAATACCTTAAAAAGTAGCAAAGCCGTTCGTCAAGGGGATCTAAACAGAATCAATAGCTTCGACAGTTCCCCTGTTGTCACCATTTTTAATATGTAAACTAACTATCCCTAATATTTTTGGATTTTTATTTCTTTTTCTTTTCTTAACTACTTGTTTGAGTTCCTTTATTTTATCAACATTAGGATCATAGAATGAGAAGCGTCCATAGAATATTCTACGGATGTCCGAATGGATAAATTCATCGTCTCGATTTTTCACTAGATCCAAAAACAAGCAATTAAATAAAGATCATTTGTCAATATAAGTCTAAATCTTTAAGCATCATTCTTGTGACTTGTGGAACTTTTAACTCCCAACTATGGATACATGATTTAAATGTGTGTACTCATTTTAACTCAACCTTAGATTCTACTTATTTCCTTAGTCGTAATTAAAGATGGAAATCAAGGACTCAAGAGCAACAATTATTAGGCTTTGTAACTTGATTTCGATAGAAACGATCATTTAATCTTGTAGACTTTTTTGCAACTTCTTTATCATCATAATCATAAGTTTCTTAAGCTAGGAATGCGTTGTTTAGTTTGAACACGTACCTAGGCCTCGCTCCTAGTAGGATATCACAACCAACGACCGACGTTCTTAGTTTGAAAAACCCACCCGTTGCTAGCGTAGTTTAGTGGGAAATCACATCAAACTCATTCATTTAATATGGCAAGGTATTTTTAATTTTTTTTTTTCTTATTTTTTTATTTTGTCTTAGTTTGACCCTCACCTAGACCTTTCTTCCTTGGTAAGTTATCACAACACACCAATTCTCTAGAAGTAAAGATGTTCTTGTTTTGAAACCCCACCTCGTTGCTAGCGTATGTGGGATATACGACACATTCAATATTCATGCATTTTTGCATTCATATTTCATTCATACTTCTTTGTCATTTTAACTTTCAATTTACTAAGAACAAAAAAACCTCGCTTTAAAGAATCAAGTTACAAATTTGAAGCTTTTTAAAAAAAACATCGATTCACTTAGTTGAATTGAAACGAGCACGTATGATTAGGCGGATTAAAAGCTAATGGGAGAAAAAGCCACAAGTTACTCATATAAGCTTTAGAAGAATCTTGCTCAACACATAAACTTATATTTAACTCTATCACTTCTTGTTCTTCACCTTATTAAAATTCTAAGCAATAGAATTCGTGAAAGCTTAGCCTACAATTGAGGAACTAGCTAGGGCTCAACACGCCCGATCGAGTCAAAAATTATTCTCATTCTACCCATTAGGAAAGTCGAAACTGTGACAAAACACTTATTTTATTTTTGAAAATTCTTAATTTTTTTTCATTTTTTTGGTATTTTTGCAAAATTTGGTGGTAGAAACGGGATTACGTGATAACAACGGCTGCAGGCAAAAATCAAATCGAAGATCCCCCCCATACTAGAACTAAACATCGCCCTCGATGTTTCAAAGGGGCTCTTACGCGAATCTAAGGCCATTTATGAAGTGTGCCAAAAGATAAAACGTTAGTCGATTAGATTTGGATACTGGATTCCCAAAATGAAGCTGAGGATGTGAAACTCTTGATAAAGATACAAGCACGAGAGTTCTTCACAATCCGGGCAATCCTGGACAATTAACAATACAAACACGAAACACGGGTAATGGAAAAGGCAAACCTCCATACAACAAGAAAACACTTATTCATTTTTACACAATACTACGATAAGCATGGGGTGCCTCCCACGAAGCGCTTGTTTAAGGTCGCTATGCTTGACCCGTCACCTGAAATTATTGGACATTAGGGAATGTTTGGAGATCTGGGACTACCAACTGTGGTACGTCCCCTCCAAAGTAGTGCTTAACACGATGACCATTCACTTTGAAGTTTGGCCCGGAGTTTTGAGATAGCTCGACGGTGCCGTACGGGAAAACATGTGTGATAGTGAATGGTCCAGACCAGCGGGTTTTAAGCTTTCCTGAGAAAATCTTCAATCTAGAGTTAAAGAGGAGGACTCGATCACCGACGTTGAAAACGCGGTTCTTGATCTTGGAGTCGTGAATCCTCTTTGTCTTTTCTTTATAGATCAAAGAGTTCTCATAAGCTTCATCACGGAGCTCATTAAGTTCATTCAGTTGAACTTTTCTATGGTCACCAGCGGTTTTTAGATCAAAGTTTGTATGTTTCAAGGCCCAGTAGGCCTTGTGTTCTAACTCAATTGGCAGATGGCAGGCTTTTCCGTAGACTAACTTGTATGGAGTACACCCGATGGGTGTTTTGTAAGCCTGTGCGGAAAGCCCATAAAGCATCATCGAGCTTATCTGACCAAGAGGTACGGTTCTCTCCTATTGATCTTTGGATCTCTCAAAGAATTCTCTTCAACCCCGATTGGATTCCTCACTTGCCCACTTGTTTGTGGACATAATGCGGTTTGAGAGACGATGAGTACTCCGTATTTAAGCATGACCTTGTGCAAATTGGTCCATTGCAAAAAGGGGTTCCGCGATCACGTTATTGATGCAACGAGGGGCACCGAATCTGGTGAAAGAGAGATTTTAAAGAAATTGCTACAAACAACTTCATTCGGGCGTCATTGGTGGGGGACGCTTTTTGCTTCATACCCATTTGATAAATAATCAACGGCCAGGGGGGCAGGATGGTATTTGTTGCCTTTGGATGAGGGGGAATGGCCCTCCATAAAGTCAATGCCTCCAGACGTCAAAGATTTTCACAAAACTTGGATGGAATTTTGTGGCATCATCACGTTGGAAACTTTTTCCTTGACGCCTGGGGCATGAGTTGCAGTTTTTTAACCAACATCTGGGCATCCCTTGTTAGATTGTGGGCCTAAAGAATCCGTGAATCGAAAGACTTTTCTTGCTGTGTATTACACCGTGATGTCCACCTGCGTTGGGACCATTTAGGCAAGCCATGAGGGATGTCCAATGGGCTCTTTGCCCAAAAACACAACAGTCGAATAACTTTGTCCGCACAGATTTTTTAAACAGAAAAGGGATCTTCCCCAGAAATAATGCTTCACATCGTTGAAGAATTTTTCTTTTCTTCTCTGTCTGGGTTGACATCCCCTTTATCACGAAATTTCCCCGGCCATGGTAATTTGCGATGTCAGCAAAACCATGGGGTACTAGAAATTATGAGCAAAATCGAAACTAATGTTTTCCAGAGGAAACTTTTCATTTATCTCCTTTGGATCGAGCTCATTCTCGTGAGGATTCTCTAATCGTGATAGATGATCAGCTGCTAGGTTCTCAGCTCCTTTTGTGTCCACTACATCAAAGTCGAACTCTTGAAGGATTTTTTTTTGTTTTTCAATGATTTATTCACAATTGATTTTAACGGACAATGAGATAAGACAACTTAAACCAAATAATCTACTTACTTCACGGTAGCTCTCAAAAAGATAAACGCACAGGTGAGCGGAGGAGTAGGAATAGCGCGAAGCTTATTTCTCCTTTCGGGTCGTAGTTCCTAGGAACAACCCTCCTTATACCCACTTTATAGCTTGTTTAACTTTTCAAGGTGAGCCGTATGTCGTAAGAGACACAAATGGCAAGTTTTAAATCTTTTGTTCGAGTTGGGAACCAACAAGTTCACCGGAAGTTATTATGATAATACCTCAATTGAGAATATTATATTTTGGTATTTTTACCAATTTGTGAATTTTATTTCTTTTTATGGAAAATGTTTTTATATTTTTGGTTTTCTTTTGTTTTTATATGATAATTATACTAATAAAAGAAAATGAAAAATATTTTTGTACTTTATATATATATATATATTTAGAAGAAAATATTCACAAATTCAAACACAAATTTTCAAATGCAACGATAATCGTTTTCAGCCTCCCCGGCAGCGGCGCCAAAATTTGACTCGCGTAAACTTACTCCTTAAAACTTATCTATATATGATATAAATACATAGATAAATGTAAACATAGATAAATATATATCAAGGATCAGAATTCGCGAAATCAAAGAAACCGAAAGCAGTGTAGAGAGAGACTAATAACTTTGAAAAGTAGCAAAGTGTTCGTCAAGGGAAACTAAAGAATCAAAAGCTTCGATCATGTCGTGGAAGATTGCCATCATACATCTCTGGAATGTGCCTGGTGCATTGCAGAGGCCAAAGGGCATGCGGCGGTAGGCAAAGGTTCCGTATGGGCAAGTAAATGTTGTCTTTTCCTGATCATTTGGGTCGATGGGTATTTGAAAATAACCCGAGAAACCATCGAGAAAACAATAGTATTCGTTTCCCGCAAGCCTCTCGAGCATTTGGTCCATGAATGGTAGTGGAAAATGGTCTTTTCGGGTGGCTTCATTCAACTTACGGTAGTCAATGCATACTCGCCATCCCGTAACTAATCGAGTTGGGATCAACTCATTTTGCTCATTCTCAACTACGGTAAAACCACCTTTCTTTGGTACACAGTGTACCGGGCTTACCCAGGGACTATCCGAGATAGGGTAAATTAATCCAGCGTCAAGAAGTTTTTCAACTTCTTTTTTTATGACATCGTGGATTTTTGGGTTTACCCGTCTCTGATGTTGGACCGCTGGTGTGTAGTCCTCTTCCATTAGAATTTTGTGAGTACAAAATTCCGGGTCAATACCTTTGATATCGGAGAGTTTCCAAGCGATGGCTCGCTTGTGGGACTGCAACACCTTTATGAGAGCGGCTTTCTCCCGGACACTCAAATCTTTAGCAATTATGACTGGTAACTTGTTGTTACCCTCCAAAAATGCATATTCGAGAGTGAGGGAATGGTAGTCCTGAGCTCGACCTCGGGAGGTTCATTAATTGGCGTTCCATCGGGTTTTGGGTCACAATTCTTAAGTTCTTTCACTAACCTCAGGAAATATTTTTGCCTTGGTTACGGAAAGTGGTGATAAAGGCTCACTATTCAGGATAGCTTCAAGAAGAAGAATGTCATTCTCGGGATCACATTCGGCATCATCAATTCCTGACTTATACGAAGTATCAGAAAGTTCAGCCTCGATTTCTTCAAGAATGAAATCACTACCCTTGAATGGAGTGAGGGTGGGAGAAGTGGTATCAACAATCGGTTCAAAGTAAGGAGTGGAATTTCCATTTGCTAATACTTCCGAGAATCCTAAAACTTCTTGAGAATATTCCTCGCACGCTATATCAATAAAGTCGACCTTGTTAACTGATTCCATGGCATTGTAGGAGAAATTTTTCGTATCACCTACTTTGAAAGTCACGGATTTGTCATCATGTCTTAAGGTCATCTCTTCACCGTGTACATCAATCAAGGCTCTTGCCGTTCTTAAGAATGGTCTTCCTAAAATCAACGGGACTCTTGGGTCGGCTTCATAGTCAACTACCACAAAATCGGCTGGAAAGTAGAAGGTTCCAACCTTCACAAAAACATCTTCGGCTATGCCGGTGGGAGTGGAGATTGATCGGTCGGCTAACTCGAGTACCATCCTAGTTTTGGTTAGACCTTGGCGATTAAGCTTTTCAAAAACGGAGAGTGGCATTAGATTGATGCTTGCACCGAGATCGGCCAGGGCTAAGCATTCATCCAACTCTGGAAAATCACACGGTATCAGAAATCTACCCGGGTCTCCTAATTTCTCGGGAAATGTCTTTAGGATGACTGCGGAGCAATTTTCATTAACCGGTGTTTTGGTTAATTCCAAGATCTTGTCTTTGTTGTTCAAAAGCTTTCTGAACATCGGAGCAAACTTAGGCATGTGCAGGAGGGCATCTGCGAAGCTTAGCTCGAAGTGGAGATTCCGAAAAATTTCCATGAATTTCAAAGCTAAAAGGTCGTCCTTTTCGCGGATTTTCTCCTTGTTTACCCTAGATGGATATGGTAAAGTCGTTTTGGCTCTAGGCATGACAACTGGTTCATCAACTTGGACTATTGGAGGTTGGACGTCTTTGGTACTTCCGTTAGGAAGCACCGTGTCCTTTGTCACCTCGGTTTCAACTTCCACCACCGGAGGTGGAATTTGAGGTCCATCATATGAAACACCGCTTCTGGTGGTGATTGCTTTCAATTCACCCTTCGGGTTAGCAACGGTGTTGCTAGGAAGAGTACCCGAATTTGAAGTAGAAGCTTGGTTGGAATTTACGATTTTGGTGAGCAAGTCGGTTATGTTGGACATTTGGTTTTGCATATTTTGCATAACCGCATCATTAGCTTTGACATAGCTCTCAAAATCAGTTTTTGACACACCCGAAGCTTGATGAGCTGGAGCTTGGTAAGCTGGGTGTTGATTAACCGGAGGTTGATACATTGGGGCTTGTTGTTGAACCTGGGGTCGTTGGATTTGACCCTGGTTGTAGCCATTCCCACGGCGGTGTTGTTCAGGTCAAACGATTCTGATTGTGGCTTGGTGTTGTGTTGCATGGGGAAAAAGGGTGGTTGATTTTTGGTTCGCCATTGGTGGCGGACGGTAACCGGAATTTCCTTGGTTGAAATTTGCTGCGGCTGCTTGCGAGACGTATTCTTGGATGTTATCTCGGTAATTGTTGCTATCGGTAGCCGGACAATTACGATATGAGTGGGCACCACCGCAGGTAACACAACTTTGCTCAACCGCTTTTACGGGAGCGGGAGCTGGAACTGGAGATGTCTGCTTGTCGAGAAGTAGAGCTCTAACCATATCTTTCAATTCAGCAACATCGGGAGATACACCGGAGGTGGAAGCGCTCGTACTCACTTTAGCAACAATGGCTTTGCTTCGGGAGTTACGAACTTTGGACTTGCTTTCGATGATGCTTGAGCAATCAGCGGGCCTTTTGTCCAAAAAGTTACCACCTGCGGCGGAGTTCAAAGAGTCTTGATCATTAACATTTAAGGCATTGTAAAATGTATCAAGTTGGTGAAGCTCCGAGAATCCATGATGTGGACATGCTCGGAGAAGATCTTTGAATCGATCCCAAGCCTCACTAAACGACTCATCAAATCTTTGTTTGAAATTTGTAATTTCGTTCCGAAGATTTGTCGTTTTAGAAGGTGGGAAAAACTGATTTATGAATTTAGCAACGAGGTCATCCCATGTCTGAATTGATCGAGGGGGTTCTTTCTCAAGCCATATCCGGGCTGCCCCCTCGAGAGAGAAAGGAAAAAGCATCAACTTAATTGATGTGGTCGGGACATTAGGATATCTCAAAGTAGAGGTGATTTTATTGAAGTAACGGATGTGGGCATGTGGGTCCTCTTTGTCATGTCCGAAGAACTGCTTGTTCTGGACAAGAGTTAGCAACCCATGCTTGATCTCAAAATTTGCTGCTTCAATTTCAGGAACAACAATTGCGTCCTCGTATCCCTCGGTGGGAGCCTGGAGCAATTCTGCCATAGTTCGATTATCAGCCATCGTATCTTTGGGAGTTTCAACAAGATTCGGAGGAACTTGTTGTTGTTGTTGTCGTAGACGACGAGCTTTAGAACGAGTGCGCATGCACTAAAATAGAGAACAAGAAGAGTATTTTTGGTTTTTTTCAGTCTATTCACAATCTATTTTAAACGGACAGGAACCTAAAACTAGACAACTTGAACCCAAATAATCTTCTTACTTCACGGTAGCTCTTAAAATGATAAACGCACAGGTGAGCGGAGGAGTAGGAATAGCGCGAAGCTTATTTCTCCTTTCGGGTCGTAGTTCCTAGGAACAACCCTCCTTATACCCACTTTGTAGTTTGTTTAACGTTTCAAGGTGAGCCGTATATCGTAAGAGACACAAATGGTAAGTTTTAAATCTTTTGTTCGAGTTGGGAACCAATAAGTTCACCGGAAATTATAGAAAATACTATGTTGCATTATAGCTATAGTCCACTGAATTACTAGTTAAAAAGGATTTGTTGCAGTAGAGTATAACTATAATGCAGTAGCATTATAGTCCACTGCATTACTAGTCTAAAATAATATAATTCATTATAATCCAATGTGTAGGTCCTTGGTCTTGGATCTATATAGCCTTTGTAAGACAATAGTTAACTTGAATAAATCCAAATCAACTATGTGAGAGACACTGACTATGAATATCAAGTGTTAATGCGGAATCTTAACACAAGAATTAAGAAGAACAATAATACTAATTTTGCTATTGATTTCTATTAAGCTTCAATGCTTCTATTACATATATAAAACTCTATGCCGTAGGGTTCCTTTTATACACCAAGGAAACCCTAATGGGCTTTACAAACGTGTGAAAGGATAATGCATATCCTTTCCTAAGATATCTCTAAGATAACTATTACTATTCTGTTATATAAACAGACTTAACTAAATACGACCAGTACTAACTATAGTACTGCTATTCTACCAGTACTAACTTTAGTACTGCCAGACTTAACTTAGTACTGCCAGACAAATAAGCTCAAATAAGCTTAAGGTAAACCAAATAAGTTAAATTAACTCTAAATAAGCAAATTCAAAAAGTAATTAAGCTAAATTGATCAAGAAAAACTCAGCAGTACTAACTACAAGTATAACAGTATTTAACTTAAACAGTACTACTTGGAGTTAAGTAAACTACTAGTCTATAAGTTAGTGGCTGGTTGCTTAAGGTTAAAGTATCGTTAGTACAATGAAGCAATGAAATAAGCTCAAATAAGCTCAAAAAACAAGATTTTTTAACTAACACTAATAAGCATCAGTAATATGAGCCATGAGATACAACTAGGAAATAAACTACAATTGGCAAAATAAGGAAAAAGCTACAAACTGATTACACTATTGTGAAAAATTACTTTGAAAAATGAAAAATAAAGCTCTTAAATAAGCTTACTATCTTAAAGACAAGTAAAGGGGAAAATGGTTTAATCGATTCTAAAAAGCTAAGGAAATCTTTAAATAACGCTGAAATACAATAAGTGATAAGCTAAAATGAACCACCAGTACTAACAGCTATAACTAACGGTACTAACTTGAAGTTAGTACTGCTAGTGTTAAGTTAGTACTGCTACCTTTGAAATCTAAGAAAATGAACCAGCAGTACTAACTTGGAGTTAGTACTGCTTGTTCTAAACATCCCTTAAAGTTTTCAAAAATCATTTTTCTTTTCATACTGATTAAAAACAGATTATCTAGTAACAAAATAAGACACTCATCTATAAAGCCAGTTATTAATTAGAAATAATAATTAAATAAGCGGGTATTTTTCTCTAACAGTGTTACTCCAAACTTAAAGTCTTTAACAAATAATCCTAAACTAGTACTAATTTAAGAAAGTGTTCAAAACACGTTTTCATACTAACAAATAAACCATAACATATAACAAAGTTTGCAATATGATTAAGAACATCATGAAAAAGAGTGACTTTACAACACCCTTTTGCTCAAAACAGGGGTTTTTAAATACCAAACGTATCTACATGCTCTAAATCTTGTAATAACACTAAGCTAGTGAGGAGTTCCATTAAGCCATCTCCAGAACTGGCTTATCATCCTATAAAATAAGCTTGTGGTTGTATTTGTGGGTGGACTTTTTTGTGAACTTACTTGAATTTCTTAGTATTTGACTTTTATGACAATTGACTATACGATTTTATAAGGCTTAAAACATTTTAATGCTAAGTTGTAACAGAGAGAAAGACAGAGAATCAAGAATTAACTTAATATAAAAACCTCCAATTTGCTTTAAAACTTTGAAAAGTGTTACAAAGCTGAAAGTAAAAGCTGTAAATGACTTTAAAAACTAAAAATTAAACTTAAGATATTCTACAATTAACTAGTTACTCAGATGCCTCAAAGGCTTACAAAAGGCTCTATTTATAGCCGAAGTCTTCTTCTCTTGGACTTCTTTCTTCTGTGTTTCTTTTTGGAGGCAAAACCAAGTGTGCTTGTTGTGTGAGGAGATTTTAAAACAAATCCTAGCCTTTAATATCTTTTGTGCTTCTTTGGAGTCAATCATAGCCATCGAAAAACCTTGGGAATGGTGAAGGATTGCCAACTTGGCACTTATACAACTGGGGGGGGACTGGGGGCCGTAAGAGGATGTGGTTGAAAGATTCATCTAGGGTGTTGCAGATGTTATTTGCCATGGAGAAGGTATTGTGACAGACATGCCCAGTTGTTCACTGGTTTTGTTTTTTTGAGGCGGAAAGGTGGAGTTTGGAGATAGGTTGGCAGCTTTGGCCCTCATTTCTCTTAATAAACTTTGTTGTAATTTTCTGCCCTTTTGTGATGTATAACTGTCAGGGGTATTGGCAGAACTGCGTTCCCTAAAGTTATACTTACACTTAATTTTACGATTTCATAGGCATGTCTTTTGTAAACAATCTTAAGGCTTGGAGTTTAGTTTTAGTCCCTTAAGTTGTATTTTCTTCACTTGGTTGACTTTAGACTTTGATTTGAATTTCCAGACTGACTTTGGATTACGGATTGTTTTGTTCTTTTCCATCCCGTGCTCGCTTTGTTTGTTTTTGGCTTCTTTTTGTTCCTTTTCTTGGATAATTGTTCATGGCACAATAACTCAATGAAAACATACAATTACGATGTATTTTGGTACGTTTATTAGTCTTTAAGTTCCGTTTTTAATGGGAAAATGGTATGTGTAATTAAGCAACATACCACTATGCAATGCTACCCTGGCACGTTCCAACGATGTATGATGGCAATCTTCCAACACGACGCACACAATGATCAATAAAAACGATGGAAGTGTTTATGGATGACTTTCTTTCTTCGGGGAATTCTTTCTCTACATGCAATTATCCATTTTGGAATCAAATTGTTTTTAAAACGGTGTTGAAGACACACATTTGGTCTAAAATGGGTGAAAAGCCATTTAATGGGAAAGGGAAGGCATTGTAACTTGGACCAAAAATCTACTAATATCAGGAATTGAGGTCAGATCGAGCTAAAGTTGACGTTATCGCCAAGCTCCCTCACCCGACTACTGTGAAAGGTGTCCGAAGTTTTCTTGGGCATGCCGTTTTTACCGACGTTTCATACAAGACTTTCTCAAAAATTAGCACCGGCCCTATGACTCACTTGCTTGGAAATAAAGAGACTCCATTTTTTCCTTCTCGTTTGAGTGTAATCGAATCCTTTAATTACACTTTATAAAGAAAATTGGGCTCTAAGGCTACCGATTTCTTTGATTGCTCCCGCGTCTGGGACTTGCCATATCGAAATATATGTGTGACTGCAGTGACTTTTGCAATGGGGAGGTCCCTAGGGCTAACGACGAGGTCTAGCATTTCCTACCAATACACTATGCCAGCTAAACCATGAATGGAAGCTCAAGCACACTACACTACGACGAAAAGAATTGTTTGCGTTGTGTTGCTTTTGAGAAATTTTGTCATATCTTGTTTGTTTGTCTTACTCTAGAGCATTAGTGTATACCGCCATTATGCTATAAAGTATCTCTTTGTAAAAAGGTATGATAAGCCAAGGACTGATGCGTGGATCCTTTTGATCCAAGAATTCGATGTTGTCATTCGAGACAAAAAAGGAGCAGAGATTCTGGCCGTCCGATCATCTTTACAGACTTGAGAAACCCTCATCAGATTAAACTCGGAGAACAAGGAAATCACGGGAAAATCATTCCTCCTCGAACTCTTGGATCGGTTTGATCCTTCGTGTTGATTAGTACACCCATGGTTTGCAGATTCGCAAACTACAGCGGGAATTTCTATTGTCACAAGGGGGACTGTACAATCCCTACAAGAAAAATAAACAAGTTTTCAAAGATGTCAAACCTACTTATGGGAATGATCCCCTTTATTGTTCAAATCTGTGCGGATCAAATGATCAGGCGGTGTGGTGCTCGGCAAGGAAGTCATCGACTCTTACTCGAAGTTGGCACAAATGGACCCTACCGGGGGACTCATCATGGTGCAAATATCTCACCGCCAAAAAGGTTTGATGCCGGATTCTGTTTGGCCTTATATATTTTAAAAGATGACCACAGAGTGGTAAAAATTGTGACTCTGTGCCAACGGACAAAGGGAAATAAAAAATTTCTACGCTAAGGGATGTTGATGCACATCAAAATTCCATCATAAGTTTGTGAATCTTTGACGTTTGGCATCGAGTCATGGGACTCCTTCCGATCTTTCTAAAAGGCAAGAAATTCATTCTCGTGGACCTGTCGGCTTATCTGTCAAAATTGGGTTGAAGCAAAGGCGATCTAACCCCACCAAGACGCTCGAGCTAGTTCTGACAAATTCTATAAATTCTCTCTTTGCCTGATCTTCAGGTGCTACTCGTCACCTCTCATCATCAGTTGATCGGTGGAAACACATTTTTGCAATATGACCACGTTTGCAAAGGTTATGCTTAAAATATGGGTCACTCATCGTCTCTCCACGCGTAATCACCCTCAGACAAGTGGGCAGGTTGAAGTATTGAATCGTGGTTTAAAAAGGAATTCTTGAAAAGGCGGTGGGGAAAATCGTGCCTCTTGGTCGGACAAATGGATTGACGCTCTGTAGGCATGACGTAATACAGACGTACCAAAACCACCACATCGGAGTGCACTCCAGTACAACTTTTATTGGAAAGGCATGTCATTGTAACGATTGAGTTGGAGCACAAAGCTTAATGGGCATTAAACATGCAAACTTTGTACTTATCAAACCTAGCAGCGGTGATCAACGCAGGTTAAAATCTATAAATTAAAAGTGAACTGCATGTGGTCAAGCCTATGATAATTCTGTGAATCTGTACGCAAAGAGAAAACTCAAGAGGATTATGACGAAAGGTCAAAAAACCGCATTTTCAACGTCGGTGATAAGAGTCCTCTCTTTAACTCAAAGTTTTGAAAATCTTTCTCCCGTGCAAGTTGAAGTCTCGATTGGTCTGGGATCCATTTACCTTCGTTCAAAAGATTTTCCAGTATGGCACCGTTGAGCTATCCCTATACATCGGCCGGCCCAAAATTTTAAGATATAAAACTGTCAAATGCGTCATCGTACTCTAAGCACCTATCTTCTGGAGGTGATTCCCCTGATATGGTTATCATTGGACCTCCAAAAACAAAACCTTTTCCCTTTAAGGACTAACTAATTCTAGGGGAAGTGGGTCTAGCACTTAGTGACCCTAATACAAGCGCTTCGTGGGATTGTGGCTCACATTCTGCTTAGCTATTTTATCCGTAGTAGTATCGTTAGGTTGTAATGATTTAGTGTTTAGTTGAGTGGTGAGGAAGGATTGCCTACTTTCCATTTTCCATGTTTTATGTTTTGTGCTGTATTGGTCCTGGTTGTAGTCCGGATTTTTTTGAAGCCTCTCGTGCTTTGCACTGGTATTTGTCCTTCGTTCACAAGAAGCCTCAAAATTCCTCAGCTTTATTTAGGAATCCGATATACATAATCTTATGTCTAACGTTCAATTTCTTTAAGCATAATTTCATTAACGGCTTATGGATTTAGTTAGAAAACACTTCGGTATTAAAACTTGTGGAATGGTTTCTGATAGATTTGGGGTGGGGACGGATCTTCAGTATTTTTTTTTGTGACTGCAGCCTGTTTTTGTTTAGATCACGTAAATCCCGTTTTTACCACCGAAAAATTTCAAAAAAATGGAAAAATTCAAAAATTTCCAAAATAAAATAAGTGTTTTTCACAATTTTGGACTTTTCCTGTGGGGTAGATTAAGAGTAAAATTTTTGAAGCATTCATCGCGACCAATCGAGGTTCTCCTGTTGAGCTATACTCTGTTCTTATACTTTTAGAATAAGGTTCACGATCATTCTGACGAAAAGGAACCGAAAATGATGATGTAGTGTTTAAGAGTATGAGCTCGGATGCCCTTTAACTCAAGGATAATTGGGATAATCTTACGTGCTCATGTGTTGTAATTTGTCGCTTTTTCGCTCCCCATATAACGTACATTCTAACACTGATTACTATACGTGCTAACTTTTGGTAACTTAAACACTTAAACATACACAATAATTTTTATGTTGTATTTAGCTATTATAATTACTTTCTAGCAATTGTTCAAATTTTGATATCTTGAATTTTTCTATAAAATGACGGTTTTCCCAGAATTAAAACATAACAATTTGCAATGAAAAATCGCAAAAATATACTTTAAAATTATTTATCATGGGGGTTGAGTAAAAGTTTTGATGCTCTTTGTCTCTGGCATCAACAATAACAGATGTTATCAGCGACTTGCTATTAGAAAAACATATAGGAAGAATAATTAAATTCCGAGACTGATAAATAGTTTGTAGGCCATTCGTTGCCCGGACCTTCATCATCCGGAATACGAGCTTGCAGTCTACTTGCGAAATGGTAGTTCGGGGTTACACACTTATTGCATATTGTAAGATGGTTAATATTAAAGTTCATGATAAAGTAGATTCTCTTGCTTGTTAATTTACACATATTGTTACTTGTTTCGTTGAACCTTTTGGCTTGCGTATTTGTTGATATGAAGCGTTGCTTTGAAGTATACTGTAAAAGCCGCTGAGAGTTTTTGAAAACTAAGGTTGTTTTTTTCACGTCGTAGTCCCGTTTATATAGTCTCTGTGGTAGGTGTCAAAAGAGCCTCCGGTCTCTTTTTATAACGCTATAGGTTGGGATGTAGCCGAGAACGGAAAGTCCGCCTACATGGGATGATATCTCGCCTCTTACATAAAATCATTTATTCTCGGGTGGACAACGTGAAACTATAGAATTGTATCTCCAGTTGGTTGAGAAATGCAAAAGTCGACAAATTTACACCTTATGATATTAAATTGTCGGTGATGTGAAAGTTTTATAAAGTTGCCAAATATGAGTGAGTCGTTTAGACATCTTTGCTCTATAAAGTAAGACTCAGGCTGATTGCGTTTTATGAGTTTGGTTTGGAATCTCACTGTGGAATCAAGTCTTTGGGAATACGATGATAATTTATCCGCTTTTTGGATGGCACATTATTCGGAGATCGATAATGCGATCTCTTGTTACTATGATTTCCCTTAAAGTTTATTAGAATTACACGAGAGTCCAAATCCGTTCTCATTTGTTTGTTGATTATATTGGAATAATAATGAAAATTACAAAAAAAAATGTGTAGGAATAGGTGGTTTATATAACAAAAATGGTAAAAGACGGGAATTTTTTCAAAACTTATGAGTCTTTAACTTCTCGATGAACACTTAGTACTTTTCCAAGTTATTTGTCGAGGGTGTATTGAGATTCTTAGGTTTCTAATTGCTTACATTCATAGATTGCGTGAGGAAACGGCAATACATTGTATGGGGAGATTTTGGTATGTGTTTAATTACACACACCTTTTAGAACGCCTTTATAAATCACTAGTGTTTGAATAGATCAACGTAAAAATACGGTCTTATAAAATGTCCATAGAAAATATTGCGCATTTGTTTTGCTAATTGTGTTGTGCAGGATCGGAATATCTAAGATATACATAAGGGACGAAAAAATCGATAGCGCCTAAATACAACAAAATCCGGACACGGAATGGCATAAGCTATGGAAAAGTACTCAAAGTCTCAAAACCAACGCTACAGCTATGTGTAGAGAAAAAGTTATTGGATCTAAGATTGCCAATCAGTTCCCTAACTTATTTAATGAAGGAAAAAGAAGAAAATACTTGCAAGGGCCCAATCTGCCAATACATCAAAGATATACCACAAGGGCCAATTCTGCTAACACTCCAAAGCTATAACTCGCAAGGACCATGGATGCAATAACATTTATAACCTTTGGGGGGTGTTTTTGCCAATGTCCAAAACCTTCATTAAATACAAGGACTGAAATTGCAAACAACACTATAACCTTGAGGGACTAATTGTGTCAAAAGCCCAAACTTCACCCCTGGTTTTGAAACACTGTTTATCTTCTATAAACCCTTCCCACCAAAGCTCATAACCTCCCAAACCTGTCCCTTTCCACCTCGTTGACCCCCCACAACACTCCAAAACCATCACCATAACTAAACCCCACCACAACTAATGGGGTTGTGCCAAGCTGGCATCCAAAATCACTCAATTCAATTCAATGGCTGTGATGATTTTTGACGTGTGGCCATAAGGAAAAATGAAGGGTTCAATTGAAGTGTGTTTATTATACATCACCAACAACACAAACAACTGTTTGTGTGTCTACAAACTAGCACAACAAGTGAAGACAAGAAAAGAAGTGGAAACCCTAGCTCGTCTTCTATTTAAGCTTTTGTAAGCCATTGTGGCAAGGGAGTTAGTTTTTTTTGTGTAATTTTCTTTGAGTTCAGTTTTTAAGTTTTTTTTAAGTAGTCCAACTTTTATGTACTTTTATTTTTAAGATTAATGAAAATTCAGTTTGTTTTTAATATTGTGTTCTAAGTTACTTGTACTTCTTTAATAAAACATCAATATAAGCTACTTAAATTTAAGCTCTTTACATAATCTGATTTTAAAACTTAGGATACATCTGTAGAATTTAGAAAAGCATAATTGTAAAGAGAAAATTCAAAAGTACTGTTTTGAGATGTTAATAACTACACAAAAAGAACGCAAAAAACTAGGGTAGTACTCAGTTTTGGGTTTTTGACCGTATCGCTAGGTAGTGTGCCTCCGCTTTTCGATCGGTGATGACCTTATCAACACGAGTCAATGTATTTTTGGTATGTTTTTAGTCATTTAGGCCCGCTTAATATAGAAAATGGTATGTGTATTTAAACACATATCAGACAATCTAGCGTCTTAAGATGCCATAAATTCGGAAACCAATCCTTCAATATTCGATTGATTGTTAAAATTTTGAGGACGGTTGTTGAAGGAACGGTTCGAGATCGAACCGTTGGGTTGGAACCATTTAGGTGGGTTTGAAAAATTATTTTAGGAATTTTGGGGTTGTCTACACCTAAGGTTTGGGTGACTTCTCCATGACGGATTGTAGGTGTCACCAAGATTGTTTTGCTCGGGCTTGAAAGTATACTACTTACCTCCCGCTTCATCGGTACGCGAGGATGCGTATTCAACAAAGGCTTGTTCGGGATCTTCCATGCAATACTGAGTGTCATAAGGACCACTACAGATCTCACATGAGGTAGTGACTTTGTTCACTTGGGTAGGTTGTGTCAGAGCAAGATGAGCTTCCATCAAGCGTTGAACTTTATTTTTGAGCTCGATTAGACGGCGATCGAATGTACTCTGGACATCTTGAGGCAAGGCGATTGACTTGATTGGCTTAGCGAAATCCCTTGGGTCGTTCCAACTTTTGTTGTCATAGAGGGCGATGTCCTCTAATAATGCTCAGGATTCTTCAGCGTTGAGGTCACGAAGCTTGCCACCAACCGATTGGTCAATGGTTCGTCCTGTGACGGGATTGACATGGTCATAAAAAAATTTAGACTTGAAGCTAAAGGTCTATGCCATGATGAGGGACTTTTTGGAGTAAGTCTTTAAAACGAGTCCATGCTTCAGATAGAGATTCTCCATGATGTTGTTGGAACATCAGGATATCGTTGTAGAGTTTTGTGGTCCTTCCTGGTGGAAAGAATTAAGCAAGAAATCAGGTAGTAAGATCCTCCTATTATTGGAAGATAGAAAACCCCGGAAGGCTAATTGATGTCCTTGATTATCTTCATAAAACATACAATATATATAGGATACAAGAGATAGGCTTAAGCCAAGATAAAGATAAAGCCTACAGCAAATTTACAACAAAGCATGACAAGGATAATATAATCATACCAAATATAAGAGTCAACTATGACTCACTAATATTATCAACTATTTTAATATATTCATCTAATACTCCCCCGCAGTTGGAGCAGAGGTCTTCGATCCGACTGGAGTTAAACTTGCAAACGGAGAGAAATCCTGAGAAGAAACTTGATAGAGGTTTAGATTGATTTTTTTTAATAACAATTTTTTTTGTGGAGAGAATAGAAGTAGTTTTTTTTTTGAAAGGATAGAAGCTGCTCATGACGGCCGACGGTTAGGTGATAGAGAGATTTTTTTTTGAAATTTAGTTACGGCTCATGGTGGCCGACAACTAGGGTTTTGATAATAGAGATGGAGAGAGATTTGATTCTTTTTAGAGAGGATATTCGTTTGTTTATGGTCACAAACGGTGGAGGAGAGATTTGACGGGGTGGTGGAGCAACGGCAGCGGCGGCTTGATGATTGAGTAGGTCTCAAGATCGTACCAATGTCTTTGATACCATATTGGAAGATAGAAAACCCCGAAAGGCTAATTGATGTCCTTGATTATCTTCATAAAACATACAGTATATATAGGATACAAGAGATAGGCTTGAGCCAAGATAAAGATAAAGCCTACAGCTAATTTACAACAAAGCATGACAAGGATAATATAATCATACCAAATATAAGAGTCAACTATGACTCACTAATATTATCAACTAATTTAATATATTCATCTAATACCTATGTGGTGATGGATTCTGCTGGAAGGCGTTCAAGCCAATTGCAAGCTTGATCGCAAAGGGAAAATTGAAATAAACGCAGGCGCGTTCTTTCCTTATTGTCACCATCAAGGTCAAGTGATTCCACAAGTTTAAGGAAATCCTTGATGTGTTGGTTTGGATCCTCGGACTGAAGCTTGTGGAATGAGCATCCGTTTTGCACAAATCGGATGGTGTCGGATCGAAGAGGTACCACATTGTTCCCTACGGGCAGCTCGATGGTATTCCTGTAGCTCTCGTGGCTTGGTTTGGAGTAGTCTCCTAGAGTATGGATAGGATTCTCGTCTCCCATGGTGGTTGACGAGAATAGGTTACGAAACAAATAACACGAAAAAAAGATAAACTACAAGAAAGCTTGGTATGTGCTTAAATACACATACCTTTTACCTTTAAAAACGAGCTGAAATAACCAAAAACGGACTTAAAATGCCAAATATATGCTTGTTTTGCTAATTGTATTGTGCAGGAACGGATAACTAAGAAAAGGACGAAAAACAAAGCCAAAACGACAAAACCGGACTCGGAATGGAAAAGACTGAAAGACAAAGCCAAATCGAAGCCGGAAAGTCAATCAAGTCAAAAAGTCAACAGAAAAGTCAACTGGTCAAAGTCAAAGTCAACCCAAGTCAACCCCGAGGCCAAAAGTCAAAGAAATATAAGTTTAGGGACTGAAATTGTAAATCCCTAAACTTATATATAAAGAAGAAAAGAGAAAAAAATTACATGATACGAAGAAAAAGAAGATTATTTTTGGTTTTTCCATTAATTCACAATTTATTTTAACGGACAAAATGATAAGATAACTTAAACCAATAGTCAACTCGTTCACGGTAGCTCTTTAAAAGACAAACGCACAAAGGAGCGGAGGGGCGGGAATGTTTAATTCTTATGACGTCATTCGATTATCGTTTGAATCCAATTTACGCGATTAAAGAATGCTCGTCTTGTGGAAGTTTGTACGCGATTAAAGAATGCTCGTCTTGTGGAAGTTTGTACACTTAAAACTTCAAGTATTTATCACTTTATACATATTCCTCATGAAATAATTCAAATCAAACTCTACCATGTGCAAGTTATACATTTTATTAAATCTATACTACATTATACTTCAAATAATACATTTATACACTAAGTAAAAGATCAAAAGATATTTCTAAACCCTCCCCTAGCATATGAACGTGTACATATGACTAGGAAGACAAGATAAGACCAATAAACCTTCACAAATATCTTCATACATGCATCTTGCATCAACTTGAACTCATGACTAGCCAAAACCTATCCAAGATAAGCTCCAACCTTCTTCCTATCCTTGCCACCTTGCATACTTCAACTTTACACCAAAAAATATCTCATACACCTCCTAGTAGTATAAATAGGAAAGCCATTGTGTTCATAAACTCATTTACTTCATTCCTTAACAAAGAAATCACAAAAACTCTTCTTTGTCCCTCATACTAACCTACGGCTCAAAATCATTATTTTGAGCAATTTATTGCTTGATTTTCTATCATCATAGAAGCATTCTCATATCATATATAAGGTATTCTAAAAATAATTGAAGGGTTGGTTAAGCTTTAAAAAGGTTTTAGCAAGATTTTGCAAGATTAGGGTTTTGGTTGGAATTAGGGTTTTCAAGGGATAAAAGCTAGGGTTTCTTTGCTAAACAAGGGTTTAGATTTGGTTGTTCTTCATCCTACTCATCCACACAAGGTTATTTAAAACCCTAAACCTTTCATACTTATGATTTTATGTGTTCATATGTTCTATTAAGC
>BQNB010024207.1:0-18921 GCA_026074375.1 Tanacetum coccineum
GACGCTCCCTTTTTTTTGTCTTTTCTGGGGGAGGTGTTTTCTGGAACATTTCTAGCCATTTTTGGGTAGAAAAATTGAATTCAAAATGTTTATTTGAATAAAACATTTCTTTTAAATCTAAAAATGTTTTTTTAAAAGATATAAAAATATTTGTGACATTTTTATAAAAAGTGTGAGGTTAAATAAAAAGTTATTTGATAATGAAATGCATTAAACATTTGTTTATTCATACCTTTAAGTGATTAAATTTTCGAAATGAAAATTTATTACTAATTACTATTTTATATTTAATTTTTCATTAATCGTTTTTATATTTTATGATTATCAAAACGTAGAGAGATCGAAAAATATTAATATTGTTTTTAGGCATTATTTCTATCAACAGTCTAGAAACTCGTCGATACGCCGTATCGAGCAATGTGGGATACGACGTATTGGGGATTTCTTGGAGTAAGGACCACGTTTGATATCTTCCGGAATATTTTATTACTATATTGTGAATACGGCGTATTGATGTCTCCTGGATACGGCGTATAGCTCTTCAGTTCTTCGTGGTTTCTTGTGAAGTGTAGGCACGGATACGTCGTATCTTCTTTCTGGATACGGCGTATTGAGGTAAAATTTGTTGGTTCTTCTTTGTTGACCAAAGTATTATATACGGCGTATGGTTGATGTGGATGCGACATATTCTTCAAAGTCAGGCAATGGTCTTTTGATTCGTCAAAGTCTTGGATACGTCTTATAGGTCTAGAATAATATGACGTATTTTCTGTCAGATCAGTAGACTTTCTCGAACTCTTCGTTTATGCTCCAAAATGCGTGCCTTTTAGATTAACTTCACCAAGTACTCCATAATTACTGCAATTCTAAAATACAAACGATTAAGTAATAATTCTTTGCAATAATTATACAAAATTGGTTAATTACATGGGATAAATGATGCTATAAAATAAACGTTATTTGATGTAATCACTTTCTATTTTTTCTTTTCTCTCTCTCTCTTTTTATATTACTCTCGGGGATACTTGTCCTCCCTCATATGTACGATAAGCATACTACTTTAAATGAAACAAGAAGTTTGCAACCTTCAAACTTCATTATATTAGTAACACCGACTTTTACGCGCATTCATACGTACGAACAAAGTATCTAACAATCAATCGTAAAACTTTTGACAAGTGTAAAGCTAAGGCTCAAAGTTGTATATATTTTCTTTGTTTTTCTTTGGTATCTAGCAGTAAAGATGAATGCTAACAATGGTTTTATTTGGTGGCTTAGCCTCTTTATCACATAATGTTTATAACACGCGAACATGATCTCACTGTGGTTTCGTAATGATTTCAAGCACAAGTTCTAGAATCAATAAATCACTCGCACACTCATACACAAAGAAATCAAGCATAAAAGATATATGCTCATAATAGGCTCGAATATCCTCATATTTTTAGTGGTAATGGGTATAAATATGCTAGCAATGTTATCGATCCTGAGTCAGTTTTGCTTAAGTGATCAATGGAACGGTCTTTCTTCCAAAAATTAAGTTTTTATTAACTTTTATTATTAATTTTTATATTTACATATTTTTTATTTGAAAACATAGATAAGCATATATTATATCTTTCTTGAAAATTTTAGTTTTCTTATTTATCTCCCCCCCCCCATACTTAATATGAGCATTGTCTCTAATGCGAGAAATATAATAGAGAAAAGATAAATGGGAAAAGTAAATGTAGGATAATACTTCCCTTATTATATGAACGTGACGAATTCAGCAATACTTCGTACAGGAATCCGTACGGCTTTATCACATTTTATTTTTCAACCTGCATAATAATTAAAAAAAACAATACACACACAATAATAATAATATGTAGCAATAATACTAATAATAATAGTAATAATAGTAGTAGTACTAGTACGAGGAAGATAAATATTGCTTAGATACCAACAAAGGCATATTACACACCAACTATAATAATAATTGTTAGGAATTATATTGATTTGATGATACAAAATAATGATACAAAACAATGATACAAAACAATGAAACAAGGATGAAACAAAAGGATTAAAGTCGTCAAGATTGGAATTCTACAAAGATGGAGGATTCTAGAAGATTTGGTCAAAGATATGAAGATAAAGATTAGGAAGATTTAGTTTCCTAATACAATTAGTTTTCCTCGTAAGTCTAGATTGGACTCTATATATAAAGAGATCCCTAGACATAGTTTATGTGTGTGTTATGCGTGTGATTGTATGTGTACAAGTAGAGATGTAGACGTCTAGATTGGTTTAGCCTCAATATCAAAGTGTCTTTGATCCTGTTACAGTTAGGTAACCGTTCTATACTGATCATATAGAATTAGGGCTTGTGTGAATGTAAAAATCTTGTTAAATAACATTGTCTTTATGTTAATTCCGCTGCATATCTATATTATTTGTTATTATTAATCCTAGATGAGTTCTAAACAAACTCGAGCTAAATCGATTCTTAACAATTGGTATCAGAGCCATGTAGCTCTTGATTTAGGATCTACAGGGTGTTTTGAATTTCTGTTTTTTGGTGACAGTTCAAATTCGATGAAACATAAATTCGGTAAAACAGAAAGTATGGTTTTTCGGTTAACAAGATTCAAGGGTTTTTATGATTCAAGGTTTAAGTTCTTACTGATTTGAAGACATGGGTACGAAAACGTATGAAAACGTGCGAAAACAGACGAAACTGCGAAAACGTAAGAAATCGTGCGAGAACATAAGAAAACCTTCGAGAACGTCTAAAAAAGAACAAAAACGTGCGAAACAAACGCAAAAACACGCGAAAGCGTACGAAAACGTGCGAAAGCGGACGAAAGTGTAAAAAACGGTATAAGAACGTAAAAATGTAAAAAAGATGTTAGTACTGTATTTTGTTTCTATATTGAGAGATGATACAATGATTTGGTATCTCGGAATTGGATCAATAGAAGAAGGCTATTAATTTAGGATTAATTGACTAATAAAAAAAAAAAAAAAAAAAAAAAAAACAAAAAAAAAAAAAAAAAAAAAAAAAAGAAAAAAAAATTGAATTACGAAACAATTGTGTTTATCACTTATTTAAAGTTGAAGTGGAATTTCACGAGTGAGTGTTCTTATCATATCTTAAAGTCGAGTTTGGTTGGATTATGACTTTGAAGATAACTTGTTCGTGCTTAAAATCGATGTTGACGAAGACTTGTCAAATCTAGCAATGTGTGATCTACAACTTTGGTGCTCAATCTCACATTTGGCTATCACTTAAAGGAGTTACCCTCTTGTAATGCTTAGTGCTCATTTGGATGAGGATTTTGTCAAGAGATTAAGGTCTACTTATACTTTAAGGAATTATGTATGACTTTGGAGTCACGTGGATAGTACAAGACATAAGACCACACAGTTTAGGTATATTTCCCTACTTCACATCAAGTTTGTTATACTGAGATTTTTTCTCCATCAATATTCATTACAAAGAGGAATCAAGAGATGTTTTAAAACATAATGGTTTCAGAGAAGATAGATAAAAGTGTGTAAAACCCATTTGGTAAGTCACATGCACCCACTTTAGGAGGGGAAGGTTATATTCCTTTACTACTGCTAAATCAATTATTACTACTAGCTTAGTTTTAAGTTCTAACTGCCTGAATACATTAATCTTAATATGGCTACAATAGGGTAATTTGAGAATTAGAAAGCTTGAATTAGAAGTGTGATATAAGGTTTGGAAGTTGTAAAGACAAAGTTGCATATGTTTCACAAGTCCCCTAATTAGATAATGACAAAAAAGGAAAGATTTTACAAATATGATATGATATATTTGCAACTTATTATGTGTGTGCATGGCATGGAACAAGAGTTAGACTTCATTGTGGTGAATAAGTATCAAAAGTTCAAAGGAAAATCTTAAGTAAAGGAAGATTGAAGATTGTTTTCATTCATGAAGATCAGATTTGGGAAGATGAAGATGCTAAGATAGCTCACAATGGATCATCTTGGAGATCAGTTTTACAATTTGTTTGTCATCTCTATATAGGGAAAGATTGTATGAGAATTATTAATTATATGATACAAAAAGAACTTTCTCAAAAAGGATAAAGAATGAACCAAAAGGATCGAAGTCGACAATATGAATTTACAAACGAAGTAGGATTCTAAAAGATTTGGGTTAAAAGCAAAATATCAAAGATTATAAGACTTAGTTTCCTAATACTATAATGTTACCTTTGTAAGTCTATATGGATACTCTATAATATATAGATCCATAGACTAGTTTGTTTGTGTTTTATGCGTGTGATTGTATGTTCACAAGTAAAGATGTAGACGAGTAGAGTAGCGGTTTTAGCCTCAAGATCAAAGTCTTTGATCCTGTTATCAGTTAGTTAAACCGTTCTACATTGATCACATAGAAATTGTGGGCTTGGTATCTGAATGTAAACCTTGTGATAATAACATTGTTCTTTATTTATATTCCGCTACGTATCAATACTTTGTTATTTTCGATCCTAGTGAGTTTAAACGATTCTCCACAATTGGTATCAGAGCCATATGGATCTTGATCTAGGATCTACAGGGTTTTTAAGGTATAAGGGGTATCAAGATTCTGTAGTTTTTCGATGACAGTTCAAATTCAGGTGAAACATAAAATACGGTAAAACAGAAAGTATGTATTGAATTTCTGATTTTTGATAAACATTCAAATTCGGTAAATTATGGTTTTTCATTAAACTCTAATTCTGTGAAACAAAAGGCATGGTTTTCAGTTAACAAAATTTAAGGGTTATTATGATTCAAAATTTGTATTCTTACAAGATCCTTGTATTCTTAACGATATGTGCTAAGACGAAGAAAGAAAAGCTTGGAAGACAATTATCCAACCAGGTTTGGTTTATTGGATTTGTATACTTGAATGTTGCTGTGGACGAAACCCTAACTATATTTGGGGAGTCACACTTTGTGTTGACGATGAACCCTAGTTAGGTTATTAGAGGTGTCGAATCTTCTTGCAAAGATTCTGATTGATTAATTGTTTAATTCTTCTTCCTGTTTAATTGTTGATTCCAATGAAGAAGAAGGTTCTTATCAATCAAGTTTTACATCAATGAGGTCTTGATGTTCGGTTTTCTTAGACACCAAGATGCAGTAAGTATCACAAAGGTTTGAAGAAGAAGGTTTTAAAGCAGTTAACACTGCTAGGGTTTTCATCTTTGTGTTGCTTGGTTTTTATGATGTATGCTCTTCGATCTATCATGATTATTGTTGATTTGGATTATTCTTGATTTGTTAACGCTGAATAAAACCCTAATGATTAGGATTTCTGGTATAGAATAAATAAAGATCACATTGATGGTTCATAAAGAGATGTAACAACAAGATTATAATCATTCTTTTAGGGTTTCTTGTATGTGTTTAATTACACATACCTTTTACCTATAAAAACGAGCCTAAATGACCAAAAACGGACATAAAATTGCCCAATATATGTTTGTTTTGCTTTGTGTACTGTGCAGGTATCGGATATTCACTAAAGGACAAAAACAAAGCCAAACCGGACAAAACCGAGCACGGAATGGAAAAGCGTTAAAAAGTCAAAGTCAAAGTCAACCCAAAAAGTCAACAAGTCAAAGCCGAAAATGAAACCGAAGAAATCTTAATGGACCAACCCGCACCTAAATTAATGAGCCGGGTCAGCCCATTAGGCTTATTATATAAGCTTTATATGATAAAAATAACCCAAAACCCTTTTTATATACAAACCGGCCCAATCCTAAAGCCCAATTCCCACTTAACAGCCATTAGCCCAACACCCTTAACCCTTTAACACTGTTAGTCCTTAAGGACTAACAAGATTTGTCCCTACAACCTTTTTTCCTTTTGCACCCCTCGTCCTTTAACCCATTATATCCTTAACCCTGTTAACTCTTTACCCCCTCAAACCCTAACACCAGTTTCACCACTCATCCTTTTTCCTAACACCTCGTTACCCTGCTCAAAACCTTATAAACCTAAATCCTTTTCCGCCCAATTTACTATTCACCCATCACTCTCATTCACCCCTGCAACACGACAATAAACTATCACACCCCAAAAACCTTAACCCCACATCATATCACTCCAAAAATACGCTGGCAATCCCCTAGCATCTCATTCGGCAAGGAATAAAGACAAAAGATCAAAGGCTATGATTAAAGAACTTGGGGAATAAGATTTTTCAATGGCTGAGATGATACTTTGAAGACACTTACATAACAAGCACAAGTAGCACAAGTGAAGACCTAACACTTCACAACTTCTTCTATAAATAGGCTTGTTCACACAATAAAGAAGGTGTGTAATCTAGGAGTAGTTTAGTGTAATTTTAGGAGTAGTGTAATTTACCCTTTCAAATGTCAATTTAATTTCCTGTAATTTCCTTTTCTCGTATTGTAATCTCAAGTTTTATTAATGCAAAGTCCATTTTTCTTAAATCCTGTTTTTTTACTTACTGCCTTGTTTTTATGTGTTTGGATTTCATTCAAGCAAAGTTCATAAGCTCTCATTCCTGTTTTAAACTTAATCATTCAAGCTTTTCTATAGTTTAAGTGATTAAGTGAAATTTCATTTTCAAATTCACTCAAATCTCAAAGATAGCATTGGAGCATGGTTAATACTGGATGGCCATGGTATTAGTGCTTCATGGGAAGCTATAGGATGGTTTAAAAGTTATGTGGGGTGTTAAGCTCTTGACAAAAGCTAAGGACCCTTGTAAGTTCTTCATTTTCCATTTTTAGCTTATTTACTGTTCATCTGCTTATTACTGCTTTTTCCTGCTTATTGTTGCTTATTATTCATGATTAATGCTTATTTATGCTTCCTTGATGTTTAAATTTCATTTGTTCAAGTTTTTAGTTAATACTGCTAGTTTAGCATTTAGTACTGCTTACCTTATTTGCTTATTTCTGTGTTTTAATTGCTTAGTTGTTCTTGTTTAGCCCTAAACTTAATCTGTTTTGAGTTTTTACAAGTTTTCTAAGTCTTTTTTAAGCTTAAAATCAATTGTGCAAACTTAAAGGAGTGTTTGGGTTAAGGCTTTAAAATGGGTCAAAATAAGTTAAAATTATTTTGGGTCATTAAGCCAATTTTAAACAGCTTTAATTAAGCCTTTATATCTGTTTTTACAAGTTTTTAAAGTTTAATATCAAGTTTTAAGGTGTTTTATACATGTTCATTAAATCTGTGGTTTTCAAAGTTTCTCAAACTGCTTATTTTCAATTCTTGTTTTTAAGGTTTTGTTTATGTTTCTTTTAAGTGTTTAAATGCAGTAGGAAAGATTGGGTTAAGTGTGCATTTGTCATTTTGGTTTTGTTTCAAATCTGTCATAGTTTAGTTTTCATTTTCAAAAAGGGTGAAAGCCACTTTCCAATCTAAATTTTAGATAAGTTAATGTTAGATTTATGTTTGGAATTTGTTAGCACAAGCTACTTGTAGTATAAGCTCAATATTTTTGAGCTTATTTTGGATTTTAGCCTTCATTTACATGGCTTAATATAGGCTGCAAAAAGCCCTTTTGTCTTTTAGACAAACAAAAAAACTCAGCATGCACTGACTTAAATACCTCTTTTTCATTTGTCATTTTCTAGCTTATCAGTTTTTCAAAATGTTTAATGTTTGCTTTTTCTTATAGCTTATAGTCCCATCTTTATCTGTTTTTAGCTTTTAGACCCATAAGGATAGCTTATGGGTCTTAAAAATTAGCTTAAAGTTGCCTCATTAGGCTGTTTGGTTAACCACTTTATGCAAACTGCTTATCTGCTTTTTAATTGCTTTACAACTTATTTTCTTTGCTTATTTTAGTTCCTTAGTGCTTATTAGGTTTAGATTTATGGTTGTTTTGCTTATTTGCTTTTTCCTTATGCTTATTAATGCCTAAATAAGCCCAACAGTTTAAGCCATTAGTTACTTAGTCTTAAAAGCAAACTGTCAGCTTATTTTTGCTAATTCCCAGCTTATTTCCAAGTTTTGTAAAAAGCTTCTTTTTTAAAGTTTGTTGTTTTTGCTTATTTTACAAGTTTTTAAAAAAGAAAATAAAAAAAATGTTTTAAAAAAAAGAGAGGTTACAGGGGTCGAACCTGTGTACTCCCCTTTACAAAGCCAAGCATTTAACACACACACTCTAACCACCAGCACCAGTAGGGCTATCTGTTAGTCATTCACCTTATTTAATCTTTATACCCTTTTTAGCTTTTTAGTATTCAACCCCTTTTTGCTTATTTCCAGCTTATTTCAATAAGCTGGCTTGCCCATTTTATTTTTCCTAGATTAAGCATTCTTCAAAGTACTTTTAAGAATTTTTTTTAGAATTTTCCCATTTAGTTTAGTATTTTTAATTATATTTTCTTATTAAAACTGTTTTTAATTCATGTTAAATAAAATAAAAATAAAAAAAATATAATTCTTTTTTTTTTAAATTTTCTTTTATCATTTAGGATTGTTAAAAATTAAAGTTGCATTTGTAGGGTTAAAATTGTAGGATTTAGTTTATTAAAGAACGAGATTTGAATCCCGTTAACGTTTTTCGTGTTTAGGCTTTAATTGATTATCGTTTTTAGTGTGCCTTTACTTGTTTTAGCATTTTAGTTATAGAAATAAATATCCAAACCCAATTTGTTATATTCAAGCATTGTTTAACAAACGTTACCTCGGTTTTCAAATTCGCACCTCGTCGAGACACGACCCGGGAAGGTTTTTAGGGATTTTACTTTGGTCAAAAGTAATTTCCTTCTAAAAGTCTCACGGAATTCTTATCATTGATTTTTTGAGATAATTCTTATTGTTATATATTTATATTTATATTATATATATAGTAAGAAATCTTGAATCAAGTACTGATTTATACACAAACCCAAAGAAGTGTATCTTCACAATACTTGCGACAAAAAGAATCTTTAAGAGGCTGCAGAGTTTCGAGTTTTGAAGGTTCACACAACCTTGATTCTTGGTTCGTCAAAAGTAAGGTTGATGATGAATGATGAGAACATTATGGCATCAACTGATAAATTGGTGGATAAGATAGGATCTGTTATAAGAGTGATTTGAAACTTACTGAAGTATTATGGAACACGATTATGAAAAAAAAGAGGTTATGGATAATATTTAAGGTTTGTATTCAGTTTCCTTAATACTTTCATGATTATTTGTACTGCTGTGGGAGAAACATTATTGGATCAAACCATTTAGTGCTGCCAATGGAAGCTAGGGTAATTGAAGTTACTGTTGCCAGGGTTTTCGTGTATTAATGCTGCTATTGGTAATATTGTTAATACTGCTTATTAGGATTAACTTAATTACTAATGTTGTTGTTGAACTTAATACTGCCAATGCAAGATTAGTACTGCTAGGTTTAATATGTTAATATTGCCAAGCTTAAAAGCAGTTAGTACTGTTAAGGATTAAAACAGTTTCTACTGGTAGGTTTAGAGCAGCTAGTGGTATATTAGTGTTGATAGGGTTTTGAAAGCAGTTACTACTGTTATTATTGGATACTACTGCTTGGGCTTAAATTTAATACTGCTAGCATTATTTGATATCAGACAACACACACGATTTGGATCTCGGATTGGATCAGATAGAAAAAGGCTATTTTTGGAGTTAATTGTAAAAATTGGTTACGGGGATAATTCTTTATTGTTTATTTGACGTTGAAGTGGGATTTTCACAAGTGCGTGTTCTTATTATATTTTTAGCAGAAGACAACTTGTTTTTGCGCAAAAACGATGTTGACGAAGACTTGTCAAATCTAGCAATGTGTGATCTACAAACTTATGGTGCTCAATGCGTACATTTGATATCACTTAAAGGAGTTACATTGTAGTGCTCAGTGTCTCATTTAGATGAGGATTTTGTCAAGAGATTGAGGTCTACTTATATATCATCAGTATGAGTTTGGAATCACGTGGATAGTACAAGACATAAGACACAAGTTTGGGTTATTCTATTTCAGCATTAAGTTTGTTATACCGAGTTTTCTCCATCAGTAATTATTACAAAGAGCCAACAGAATAAGAGATTCAAGAGATGGTTAACATATTGGTTTCAGGGGAATCATATGATAAAATGTTTAACCATTTGGATATGTTACATGTACCACTTGAGGGGAAGGTTTTAATTCTTACTACTGCTAAGTCATTATTACTACTGCTAGTTTAAGTTTCTACTTCTTGAATTCATTAATCTTATTATGCGTCATGGAGGGTAATTTGAGACATTGGAAAGCTTGGATTAGAAGTGTGATATATGGTTTGTAGTTGTAAAGATCAAAGTTGCATATGTTCATAAGTCCCCTAATGGATAATGACAAAAAGGGGAAGATGTTACACAGATGATATGATTTGCAACTTATTAAGTGTGGTGGCATGGAGATCTCAAATTAAGAGGAAGATTGTTTCATTCATGGAAGATCAATATGTTTGTTTTGTCATCATCAAATAGGGGAAGATTGTTGGGAATTATATTGATTTGATGATACAAAACAATGAAACAAGAATGAAACAAAAGGAAAACAAAATGATCAAAGTCGTCAAGATTAGAATTCTACAAAGATGGATGATTCTAGAAGATTTGGTCAAAGATATAAAGATAAAGATTAGGAAGATTTAGTTTCCTAATACAATTAGTTTTCCTTGTAAGTCTAGATTGGACTCTATATATAAAGAGATCCCTAGACATAGTTTATGTGTGTGTTATGCGTGTGATTGTATGTGCACAAGTAGAGATGTAGACGTCTAGATTGGTTTAGCCTTTAGATCAAAGTGTCTTTGATCCTGTTACAGTTAGGTAATCGTTCTATACTGATCATATAGAATTGAGGCTTGTATGAATGTAAAAACCTTGTTAAATAACATTGTCTTTATGTTAATTCTGCTGCATATCTATATTCTTTGTTATTATTAATCCTAGATGAGTTCTAAACAAACTCGAGCTTAATCGATTCTTAACAATAATAATAATAATAATAATGTTTTGAAATCGTTCCATAAACGTGACCCAACAAACGGTCACCAAACTCCATCTCGTGTCATTTCGACACTACTACTGATGCTGTTGCTCCTCATTATAACCTGGTGGTGCATAGTCTCCAGCCAATGGTACTCTATAATGTCCAGCTATGAACTCAAAAACACTCGCGTACCTATTAGTATGGTACAGATATCTCCGTGACATACGCTCCAGTACACCTTGTTGAATCTCCATGACCCATCTTATCATATAAATCCTGCAATGTCGGACGTGGGGGTCTAGGCATAGCAACCCTTGGAACACTAGGAGTTAAGTCCTCTGCAATCAACCTCCCATAAGGGCCGATCAACTCCCTAAGAGTGGTAGCATCAAGAGGCCTACAGTAAATCAGAGCACTGGGTCCATCCAAAACAACATCAGTCAAAACCTGCATCTTCTTCGCCAGCTTCGTCACAAACTGTCCACAAACAATCATATTTTCATATTTTCATACTAACCCTGTATCTCAGTATAAAATGTCAAACAATAGCAGCAGAAAGAAAGGTAAGTGATCACATATAAGAAGCAATTATCATAAGCTTAGATACCATTGTAAAATATCAAATCATTAAACAAATAAACAAAACCTAATAAGCGATTGCAAAGCATCAAACCATCAAACAAAGAAACAAAAGCCTAATAAGCAATGGGGCTAAAACATACATGACACACATAATGCACCAACAAACTAAAAGCCGCAACAAATAAAGTCTCAAATATTCGACGCTAAATCAAAATACCAAAAAGTTGCAACAAACAAACCATCAAGCAATTGAAATAAAATACGTAGTTGCAACTTCTAACCCACATACAGAGTTTCACTTTCTCTGACCCATAATCACAAACAAAACATCAAACGTTTGAAGCACATTACACAATCGCAACTTCCAAACTACATTGACACCGATAAAGCATAAAAAAGGTGTTTATACATACCTGGAATCTAAAAGTACCCCAAAAGAAGGCGTCAATAGCAAACTGAAAATTGCATGGCAAGATTAAAAAACCCACCACCAAACCTTCTATGTACAATATATAGTCCTATGATAATCATATTATCGATAATGAAAGACAGGTGTTAAACATGTAACTAAACCTAATCACATTGACAATAAAAAACAGGCGTCCCAAATGCTAGTAACCCCCAAAATTAAGTAGCACGTTAGTGGAAAATTCACAAACCAAAAATGATTATTTTTATCATTTAGTGGACACCTGGCATCGGCTCGGCCCGGCTCGGCATGTAAACTGTGTCGGCTCAAGCCGCGGCTCCATAGTGCATCCAAGCCGACTCACTTCTTTAAGTCGATTCTTTAACTAGACAGCTTCGTAATAGTATCGACTTTAAACTTCATTTAAACAAATGTTATATAGTATATTATGAGAGTAGGATAAGTTAATAATGCACATATATATATTTAGCTCCCTAACATAAACTTTATAAAAGTCAAATTAAAAGACGTATCATCATTTCTTTCTAATTTAAAACGAATAAACTAGTTGTCTTAACATGTGAGATACATTGTCAAATAATTTAGTTAAACATGACAACAAGACTTTGTGAGTATTCCAACTTAAAAAATGCCTATATTCAATTATATACTTTTTATAACATGATGTATTGGAATCACATCCACCACTCATAACACATCCCCAAAGTCCAAAACAGATTCCATACACCCATTCGTTTTCATTAGTAATCTTAAACACTGGAAATATGATTTCCAAGTCATTGACCTTTAATCTCCATCCACATCCCCACCACCGTAATCAACATCATGCTTTCTCAATACCAAGGCCCAATTCCAATGCCTTCATTTCAATTTCAACCACCTTAACTATCAAACCACCTATTTCCCTACGCAAGAAACACATTTTCTTAAAGCCCATGGCATCCACCCTACCCAATCCTATTCCAGAATTTGATGACTTCCAACCCGACCCAACTCTAATTAATGATGATCTAGCACCAACCAAGGCAAGCGAAAGAACTTATTCGGGTTGGGAAATGGCGAGTTTATGGATTGGTTTAGTAGTGGGTGTGCCAACTTATTACCTTGCTGGTAGCCTAGTGGATCTTGGCATGGCTTGGTGGCAAGGAATATTAACCGTAGTTACCGCGAATATAATCACGGTTATAGCATTAGGATTAACGGGTCATCCAGGGACACGTTATGGAATTCCGTTTCCTGTCTTGGCTAGATCGGCTTTCGGAATCCGTGGTGCACATATTCCAACTTTACTTAGAGGATTAGTAGCTTGTGGTTGGTATGGAATTGAGACATGGATTGGGGGTGAGGCAATATTTTTACTTTTGCCAAATTCTATTAAAAACTCATCAATAGCCAATTCCATTTCATGGCTTGGGACTTCTCCAGTTGAGTTTATTTGTTTTTTGGTATTTTGGTTTGCCCAGTTGATAGTAGTACTTAAAGGAATGGAGGGAATTAGAAAACTTGAAAAATATTCAGCCCCTATATTGATTGTTCTCACTTCATGTTTACTCATTTGGGCTTATGTTAATGCGGGTGGTTTTGGTAATATTCTCTCGATGTCTTCACGCCTCTCGAGCTCGGAATTCTGGTCACTTTTTTTCCCTTCGTTAACCGCAAATGTAAGCTTTTGGGCCACCTTAGCACTTAACATCCCTGATTTCACACGATACGCGAAAAGCCAAAAGGACCAGATCATCGGTCAAGCTGGGTTACCAATTATGATGGGTGCGTTCACATTTGTGGGTTTAGCGGTGACTGCATCAACCCAAGTAATTTTTGGGCGCGTGATCTCGAACCCAATTCAATTATTAGGAGCAATAGGCGGGTTCGGAACCATGATCCTTTCCATTATTGGAATCTCACTTGCAACCCTCACAACCAACATTGCTGCCAATGTTGTAGCTCCTGCAAACGCCCTCGTGAACCTAAGCCCATCCGCATTCAACTTCCAACGAGGCGCCTTATTAACGGCATTGCTTGGAATTGCATTTCAGCCATGGAGACTTCTTCAATCGAGTGAAAGCTTTGTATACACTTGGCTTGTCGGGTATTCCGCACTAATGGGACCAATAGCGGGAATCATTTTGGTCGATTATTATCTGCTAAAGGGCAAAAATCTTAAGGTTAACGACTTATACAGTATGAATCCAGTTGGGAATTACTTTTACTACAAAGGTTACAATTTAGTAGCAGTTGGAGCTATGATTATTGGGATTTTTCCGGTGATTCCAGGATTCTTACAGAAGATTGGAATCTTGAATTCAGTCCCGGAACTACTAGAGACGATCTACAATAATGCATGGTTTTTCGGGTTCTTTTCATCTGGAGTTATTTACTGGATTTTTTCAGTTGTAAAAGGAAAACAACAGAAGGGTTCACAACCATCAGATCCCTTCTTGCCGAGTACGATTTGATATTTTGTTTATATTAATTTTTGTAAATTACTTTCACATACAAGAATCATCTTGCAATACAGGATATAGGAATGCTAGTTTATAGACCCGTGTATTCACAGAGTGACCAAGTATAATTTGATTGAAAGCATGTATCATCTTTGGTTGCTAGTTCACGATCTTTTATTACCATAACAAAGTGACTAAATAACAAGCTAGGATCATAACCGAAATCACATTAGATATACGTTTCAGCCTTAATACAAATTCATCTAAAAGCAAACCATGAAAATTGTGAAGTTGTCCTACTGAACTTTCTCATGCTAAACCAAATAATATGGTCATTAGTATATCCATTTTTTATCATTACATTTGGTATGTAGACTTTTTTACACCTGCGAATTTTAACATAACAATACATAATATACATGCCAAATTCGAGAACTCATTTCTTGTATGGGGATCAATTTTTTTAAACGAGTTTGTTCAAGTAAATAAAATCTATGAAGAAAAGACCAAACTTCATGAGAGAGCAAACAATTTTCAAACTTTTAATTATGTAAGAATTAACCCAGGTTATGTTTTATCTCTATTTGGTCAAACGGGCCAAATCAAAATAACTAGTTTCAAAGGAAACATTATTGCTTATAAATTCAATCTCGTCTGAGCAAGGCATGAGGAGGTGAATTGTAGTGTTGAATTTGAAAATATATTCTTTTATTAGGCCACAATATATAAAGGTTCATAGACAACCTCTAATGGGCCATAAGCTCACAAACGTGTCTGATGAGACTAACATGAGTAATAAACATGGCATATTTCACTTTGGATCGAAAATCGCTTAACATCTATAATGTGTTAATTTGATTATACAAATTAAATACTCCTCCATCCTTACCTTTGAACAGATAACTAAAAATAACTTGACTTACCGTGCTTCAACAAAGAAGTTAGAACTATGGAACACGAAGCAGAAATACAATCTAACCTGCAAACCCACAAATCACCCTAAATAAAATCATCTAGTGCACCCACTTACACCTCTTAATAAATGAGAACGAGTACAATCCATCTTCCTTCCCTGGATATCGATCTTCTGATATCAGCATTCGCTTAATGCTCTGATTTTAACTCCTCTAATGCGCAAAGATTCTGGTCCCGTATTTGATTCATGATAGGACCTAACTTATATTAAAACCTATTAGCTTATCGGTCCTCGATGGACAATGACACCAAACAAAAATCAAGCAGCTGAACCAAAAGTCAACCGGGTCAAACTTAGAAATCTATCCTGGAAACATTCTCTGCCAGGCCGAACGATTAAAAAAACATAGACATGAAATCAAATAAATACCTTTAGAGCGGTCGGTTCCCTTGCGCCATGGCGTCAGCCCACATTTTGCTCGCGCCAACAATACCGGTCCTGGCGTCGACGACCGAGGGATTTTCTTTTCTTTTTAAAATTTTTTTGAACGTTATAAAACGGCATAAAAGAATAAATTTGTAATTTTAGGTCAAAATATAGCCTTTTTTCTATTTTTCTTAAATTTTTACCCCTTAAAAATCCTATAAATGTCTCTTTATTATTCCAAATTTTATACACACTTCCAATAACATTTCTACCTCAACACTACTTATTTTTCTTTAAAAAAAACAACTATGAATCCCAAGAGTCTTAACACCTTTGATCATTACGATATTTATTTTTAAGACGATGCAGAGCGATGTATGCGGGGTTTTGAGGCTTATGAACAATTTCTAGCTTTGAATAATCAAGAAGCCGGAGGTTCGGGATCGAGATCAGGAACGACTCCCAAAAAGAAGAGGACATATATACCACGTGAACGAGAAGAGGCGGAACAACAGCTACTTTACGACTATTTTGGCGACAAAGATACTCTTCCCAAATATCCGAAAGAGAATTTTAGGCGAAGGTATCATATGAGTTCTACACATGTAAAAAAAATAAGTCAATGATATTACAAATTATGATGCCGATCCTCTTCCCCGAATACTTTAATTTTTTTAAACAACGTTATGATGCTATCGGTCGTTTAAGCATTGGTCCTATTTTGAAGTGCACATCCGTCATACGCCAATTCGCATACAGCACAGCACCCGATGTATTTGACGAGTACTTGCAAATTGCTGAACGTTGTTCACAAAAATGTTTAGAGAACTTTACTAAATGCATATATATTTTATACGTAGAAGAGTTTTTAGGAAAGCCCACTTCATAGGATATAGAAAATATATATGCATTGGACGAAGAAAAACATGGACTCCAAGGAATGCTCAGGAATATTAATTGTATGCATTGGGATTGAAGAAACTGCCCCAATTCCTTACATGGTCAATTCAAAAGACGCGATCATAAATACCCAACTCTTATGTTGGAAGCGGTTGCGGATCAAAGTTGTGGATTTGGAATGCATATTTTAGGGTACTGAGGGCAAACAATGACCTCAATGTGTTATATGCTAGGTTATAAATAGCGTGAAGTGTAGCGTAGCGGCATAGCCAATCCTCAAGCTTTAGCGTGAGGCGTTGCGTCATAGCGTTTTTAAGGCGTGACTCAAGGCGGCAAAAAATATTTATAGAATGGTCAATATTAGTTAGCTACTAGGCTTAAAATTGAGTAACGGAGTTACTAAGCCCGAATCCCATACAACCCAAAGCATAAATACTTGTAAATAAGCTCAAATCTATGAAATTTTTTAAAGCTTCAAAAAAAATCACGCTATAGCCTGCTTTATGGTGCCTTATTGCACGCCACGCCTCAAGATGACGCCTTGGCCTGTTTCGTAACGTGGAGGCCACGCCTCGCGCTATGGCGCCGCTATAGCGCGCTATTTAGAACCCTGTATTTAAGTGAGCAATCCTTAAGAACATGTGCAACTGACAGGTGGATAACAATTGATATGACTAATTTTTAACTTCTGCTATATCAGGTTTTGATTTCATCTGGATAACGTTATGTCAAAACTCACGAAATAAACATGGATATTATAGGGAAACTTATTAGATTCAATGAATCATTATGAGTCACATGATTAACATATTAAATTAGCAAACATACTATGATTTATCAATCTAGGAAAACAGAAACATTAAGTACACAATCACACTACTTGAAGTCATAATGGTCAATCTCTAATATCCGGATAAACAAGTTATTTTCTATTGGTTGTTTGAAGATTTTCGGTATGCTCTATTTTTCTCATTGAGTTTTCTATAGTATTGTTTGTAAATGATGTAATAAGATTTTTAGTATGTCCTATTTTTGTCATAGAGTTTTCTATAGTATTGTTTGTAAATGATGTAATAATGTCTGTTTTAAATAATAGTGGATAACCGCTAATAAAGCTTTCATTGGCGTGTCAAATGGGTTGTTCTAATTAGTAGTGTCAAATAGATAAAATTACCTGAATTTTAGCCGCGCTATTCTGAAATTGTTGATATTCTTTTTTGCAGGGTTAGGGTGAATCAAAAGCTAACGTGTCATGTGAATTTGAATCAACTAGACACAAATTGAAACTTCTCTGTATTGACATATTAAGGTAACCAAACATTTCGACCTTATGATGTTTAGTAAAAAAGTGAGTGGTGCAATGATGCATCCCATAGCTGTTCCGACTGACTCACTCAGACATATGGAAAGATTGAGCAGGTGAAGGAAAGATTGAGGAACTCAAACGATTATCAGGCATGTATTGAGTTCATTCAACATTACTACACACATAATATTACGCGACCACAGCTGCAAATGCAGGTACATGCTTACATATATTCTATGTCCATGGTGAACAGTAATACAAAGTAAGCTGAAAAAACATGACCCAGAACAACTAAAATAGTTCTGGGTGAATTCACATAAACTGAAAAAGACATGACCCAAATATAAGTTGTTCTGAGGTGAATTCACATAAAGCTGAACTAAACCACTTATATCTGGGGTGAAAACTTAACTGCTTACTTTTTTCACATAAGCTGAAAAATATGGTTATATCCTTTACACCTGTGAACAATTCGAACTTAGTAAAATTCTGAGGTGATGTGGAACCACTTTTTTAGCAAACATGTTGCACTATCTTTGGGTAACAGGTCATTATAGGTTAGGACTGCTTATTAAACTGCTTACTTTAGAGCAAGCTTGGTGGATAGGCTAACCAAACTACTGCTCGCATAAAATTGTCAAAGAAGGTTATATCGATGTGACAAACAACTCTAGGCTAGGTAAGGGTTTTGCAATGATTACTTTCAAACATGTAGCTTTGTTCACCACTTCAACAAATGCAAAATCCTGTACACGGCTCGGGTCAAGGGAAGTTCTGGGAAGGTATGCAAATTCATTGTGGGTCGTTAACACAAGACTTGAAGTATGTTTTCATTTTTCTTTAAGTTGAATAGGGTGTCACGAACATGTTTATGTAAAAATACTATAAAGTAGACGCTATATCTCAAATGTTACATAATTTTTCTACAGGTGG
>BQNB010024207.1:19071-32989 GCA_026074375.1 Tanacetum coccineum
CTTAACATGATGCTCTTATCATACTAAAAGATGTCTTAACACATATTTTGGATAAAACATAAACAATGATGCCCTAATGTTCATGCAAATGGATGCACTAAACAAAACAAACAGATGTCATTACTTAATATGATGCTCTTGTCATACTAAGAGATGCCGTAACACATATTTTTAAAAAAAGTTTGAATTTTTTTCAAATTTTCAAAAATATTGATTTGTTTTTCAAATTTTCGAACTTTTTTAAAAAAATTTGAACTTTTTTTCAAGTTTTCAAATTTTCAAAATTCAGAACTTTTTTTCAAAATTTCGAACTTTTTTTCAAATATTCGAACTTTTTTATCAGATTTTCAAACTTTGTCAAATTTTCGAACTTTTTTTCAAATTTTGGAACTATTTTTCAAATTTTCGAACTTTTTTTCAATTTTTTGAACTATTTTCAAATTTTCGAACTTTTTTTTCAAATTTTCGAACCTTTTTTCAAATTTCGAACTTTTTTTCAAATACTCGAACTTTTTTCATATTTTTGAATTTTTTTCAAATTTACAAACTTTTTGGTAAAATTTTCGAACTATTTTTTAAAATTTTCAAATTTTCGATTTTTTTTCAAAATTTTGAACTTTTTTTTAAATTTTCGAACATTTTTTCAAATTTCTGAATTTTTTTTCAAATACTCGAACTTTTTTTTCAAACACTCGAACTTTTTTTCAAATTTTCGAATTTTTTTTCAAATTTTCTAACTTTTTTTCAAATACTCGAACTTTTTTTTCAAACACTCGAACTTTTTTTCAAATTTTCGAATTTTTTTTCAAATTTTCTAACTTTTTTCTAATTTTTGAACTTTTTTATTTAAATTTTCAAACTTTTTTTCAAATTTTCATAAAAAAAATATCGAATTTTTTTTATATTTTCGAACTTTTTTCAAATTTTCTAAAAGATCAATTTTTCTGAAAAAAAAGAATTTTCGTATTTTTTTTTAAATGTTTCGAACTTTTTTTCATTTTTTGAAACTTGTTTTCCAATTTTCGAACTTGTTTTTCAAATTTTCATTTTTTTTTCATATTTTCAAACTTGTTTTCTAAATTTTGAACTTTTTTTCAAATTTTCAAACTTTTTTTCAAATTTTCGATTTTTTTTCGAGAAAAACAGTTTTTGAAAAAAAAATCGATTTTGTTTAAATTGATTTTTTTATATTTAGAAAATATAATTATATAATTACATATAATTAAATAAAGTTATTTTTTTAAGTTTACCTTAAAGTTTGAATGTTTACAAAATCTACCTTGTAGTTTAGTTTTTTACGTTTTCTACTAAGAAGAGGTTTTCTCTAGAACCCATCCCATATATTCAAATATGCTTTATTATTTCACTAATTTTTTTTTTGTAATTAGCATTTGTGAAGCACTTGGATGTAATACACATGACTTTGGGTCAATTCGAAAAGAAACAAGGCAAAAATACCAATTTTCAGATTTATGACCATATCTTTGACCATATCTTCTTCAATCTTCCATCATTTGTAGAATCTTCATTATGTCGATTTAGTCCCTCTTGTTTCATTTATTCAAACAATATCAAGGAATCTTTAATTCCCAACATCTTTTATTTGAAACAATTGTCTTTCAAATGTTGTAATAGACGATGGTTGCGATTATGTGGGGACCTAAACGCATTTTAACTCTGATTAATAATGGAACACATGTTTGTTAAAACGTCTCATTTGGGTGATTTTCTATTTATCTTGGTGAATGGTGCTATTTAGTAACGCTCAATTGCTAATTCTGCTGCGCAACCCAATGTACGTTGGGCGGGGTGTTACAAAACTACATGTCTAATCATATACTCCATGTGCATCTTACTGCATCTGCTAGTTCTTCCATCCCCGATCTTCAACATCAGTTATGCTTGAAGATGAAGGATGATGAACAAGCACGTGATGCTGATTTGGCAATATGGTTGTCACTAAGGATTAAGTTTGAGAAACATGTTCCTCTTGTTGAACCTTGCAGAGTTGATGCTATTCGCACTCGTGATCATGAAGACCATCATGATGATGATGCTTGTCCTGAGGGGGAGAGCAGTGCGAAAAGACAAAAGACTTATGAGCATGAAACATACACGAGTAGTGAATCTTTGTCATTACAAGCAGTAAATGAATCAACTTCATTTGGCTTAGGAACTCAAGAATAGCTAGAGTATTTTGATGCATGTCAAGATAATAAATGTGTAGATGATGATGAAATTCCTTCTGAGGAAGTGTCACCACAACTATTGGCTGAAGTATCAAGGAAAGGGTTGATTGCAGATGATGTTAGAGAATGCAAGATACTCTCAATGACATGATGAGAAGACGATGTGATTCAGGTGAAGAAACTTAATATCATCTTGATTAGATGGAGAGTTACATGAAAAGTCAAACAGTTTGGGAAATCAAAGAAGAAGATTTGACACTGTAGATTCCAAAGATACCAGCTTCAGTTTACCATAGTTGTGAAAGAAATCCAAAGATTCCACTAATGAGCTTAGTTAACTAGGATCTCTTTTATCTAAAGTATGGGAACTATGAGGTAAGGAAATGTACCATCACTGCACAAGATTCATGCCTTTCTATTTCCAGAAGATGACCTTGAAGAACTAAACACTAGATGGGCAAAAAAGACAATCAAGAGGTTCAATCTATATGCAAGATATGTTGTTGATCATTAAAAATTCACGGGCTCAACAAGATCATATCATAAGGCAACTACAAGATCATATCATAAGGCAACTACTCTGAAAAGAAGATTGTAGATGTAATCAGAGTTAAGTTTAATCAATGTCATAGGTAAGAGTACATGGAGGAGATTGTGGTTAAAAGAGTTGATGGTAAGTATTCGAAGTTCATATAATCAGATTACAAGTATCTTTACAAGAATGACATTGAAGATATGTATCTGATGTGCATAAATAGAAAGATCAAAGACTATCGACAAACAGGGTTACTGAGATCATTGATCCTCTTTATTAGAAGTTGTATAATCTGGGAAAGAGTTCATGATTATCAGCTGGGCATGGAAAGTTATCAACACAAAGTCAATCTTACTGCACCAACCCTCACTTTCCCTGGTACCAAAGAAGAGAAATTGCTAACCATTACTTCTAATCCTATAATTGGCTTGATCTATGAAAACAACAAGAAGGAAAAGAGGGTAATGGATATTAGAGAGATTCCAAAGTTTTGTGATGTGACACAAAAAAAGTGTTTTGGAATTAGTGAAAAGGTTTAACTTGGATGTGAAGCATGGTTATGTAGACTCAGAATCTCAACAAAGACGATGCAGAACACGTGATGTTTTATGAAGAGTATATTCAAGAACGTTTAAGGCATCGTGATCAGATGAGACACTGAGAGAGCTATGTAAATGGAAGACCACTTGAACAAAGAAGGGAACGCCCAGAATAATCGACCCTTAGGGGGAGATTATTAGGATTAAAAAGTGCCGATTATTGATACTTAGTGGTCTATTTATTATTGTAATAGTTTAGCTTATAGTTTACATTTATTAGATTACATTTTATGTTTAATTAGAAATTTAATAAAGATAAGTGAGATTTATTAAGAAAAATATCTCATTTATCACCATTAGGAAAGGTAGGGTAGAAGAATAAACCTAGAATGCTCCCACTTTATAAATACCCCCTTCTCTTATGAAGAGGGGTGAGGCTTGTCATTGTAATTTCTCTCCTCTCCATCATTTCTTTTTTTATAAAATTTGAAAATTATGAAAGACTTGCTTCTTCTCTTACTATCTCTACTATTCTTAAATCGTATTCAAGTGTGATTTAATACTTTATTGACCTAATAGAAGATTCCACGAGGCGATTGATGAACCTGAAGTTCAAGGAAGAACTTAATTTCACCCATCATTGACATTTTAAAATTATAAGATTTGCAAATCGTTTTAAAAAATCTGGGTTAGTTGAACCAAAAATGATGTCATCAATAAATAGTTGTACAAGTAATATGTCAACACTGTGTTGTCTTGTGAATAAGGTCAGGTCAACAATACCTTTTGTCAAGTAATTTTCAATCAGAAAAGATGATAGCTTATCATACCATGTTCGTGGAGCTTGTTTCAGACCATACATAGCTTTCTTGAGTTTGTAAACATGATTTGGAAAGTTTGGGTCAACAAATCCATCTGGTTGGCAGACGTATACTTCATCCTTCAATGGACCATTAAGAAATGAGCTTTTGACATCCATTTGAAAGATCGTGAAGTTCTTATGAGCATCATTAGGAATGAACATTCGTACTGCCTCAAGTCGAGCCACCGGAGCAAATGATTCTTCAAAGTCCATGCCTTCTTCCTGACAGTACCCTTTTGCAACGAGACGAGATTTGTTTTTTATTACAGTGTTCTCCGCATCAATCTTATTTTTCCATAGCCGCTTAATCCTGATAACATTCCTTCGAGCAAGCCCTGCAACTAATTCTCAAACATTTAGCCTTTCAAACTTATGGAGCTCGTTCTTGCATGGACTCAATCCATCTATGATCTTGCATTGCTTCTTTGATGTTTTTAGGTTTAGTAGTACTCACGGTTAATGCGTACGTACACGCTTCAACATTAGTGTTGAGTCTACTTCTTGCCATAAATGGTTTTGAGAGGTCACCAATCACTTGTATGAGCGGATGAGTTTCGTCCAAGTATGCGTTGAGGGGTATATTTGGTTGAATTCATGCATATTTGATGTATCCTGATTTAATGAAGATGACCCAGCTTCTTCAGCCACAGGAGGACAAAATAGAGTAATCAAAGTATTTCCATCGAGGTTTGGAGAATCTTCTTGAATTGATTCATTAGCAACATCATTCGAGATTAGAGAGGTTTGTTCTTTAGAGGTGGATACTAATGGAGGAGCTTCATTGTCTTCAACGATGATTGATGACGATGAAGGTGTGTCTTTTGTATTGAGAGTTGTAGGTGTAGCGAAATTAGTAGACACTTATGGTGATCTCTTCTCAAAGTATTCCTCATAAAGTGGGCCGAACAAATCATCCAAATCTTCTTTCGGCAGTGTTTGATTAGATTTTGTTGACGAATCTTCAACATTAAAGCGGTTAGATTTAGGTTCTATACAATTTTGTTCAGAAGCAATTGTCGTTAACTCATCAAAATTTACGTGAATGGTTTCCATGATTTTCTATGTTCTATGGTTGTAGATTTGAAACCCTATTGATGATTCAGAATAACTGATAAAGATCCCAATGTCCGCTTTTGGTTTTGTCATCCCAAGATCATCACGATCATTATTGGATAGCATAATGACCCAAACACATGAAAGTATTGAACATTAGGTTTTCTGTTTCTAAGAAGTTCATACAGAGTCTTATTGTAACGATTATGAATCAAAGAACGGATTTGCATGAAAAAAGCAGTAGAAATAGCCTAGCCCAAAGAAATTCCGGTGCTTTTGAAAAGATGAGCATTGTTCTTGCAGCCTCGACAAGAGTATGATTCCGTCGTTCAACAACACCATTTTGTCGAGGAGTTCTTGTGATTGAGAATTATTGCATAATGCCAAGCTTTTCATAATGAGACTTCAACTTTTTGTTTTTGAATTCTGTGCCATTATCAGTTCTAACCTTTTAAATTCGTACTTTGAAATTCAATTAAATTTGAGTAATGAACTTGATGATCATTTCTGGAGCCTCATCCTTTATACGAAGAAAGTACACCCATATGTAACGGGAGGAATCATTGACAATTACCAGAATATACTTCTTGCCGTTAATGCTTTCTACCCTCATTGGTCTACAAAGATCCATATGTATCAATTCCAGTTTGGAATGAGTACTAGGAACCAATTTAGGTTTGAGAGTGGCTTTCTTGCTTTTTCCTTGCTCACATGCAGAATACAGATGATCTTTGTCAATATCTAACACTTTAGAATCAATCAACAAGTTTTTGACCTGGTTGGTGAGTTGGTTAATGGTACCGAAATTCAGATGCGAAAGCCTTCGGTGCCATAACCATGATTTCGTTGATGTAGCTTTGGACATTAAGCACACGGGATAAGAAGCTCTCATATCTTAAATGGAGATCGTATACAAGTTCGAATTGCGAGCACCTGTCAACATATCATCTCCTTCCAGATAAACGAACATAACATGTTTTGGAACGAAACGCAACTTCTAAATCATCGTCACAAAATTGACCTACTAAAAAGAGGTTGTGTCTAATGCATTCAACGTAATATACATGACATATGGTGACATTGGCATGCACATAATCTCCGTATCCTATGATTGCGGCAAAGTGGTCGTTCCCGAAGCAAACGGTTCTCATGAATTTCTCTACGAAATTTCCTAGTAGTTTAAGATTGCTAGTCATATGCTTCGAGCATCCACTATAAAAAATTGATGGTACGATCTATATCACCTTAATACATGGAGAAAACACAGATGGAAGAGTGGACGGTTTGGCTACTCATTTTCTAATGGTAACTGGTGTTTTAGAGTAAGACACGACATTATCTCTACTCTTTATTACACTCAGAGACATGGTAGCAATTTCGCTCTTAGGGGACCAACTATAGTTTGATTGTCTTTCAAACCACTTTTTGCGACTTCCTACTTGTTTTCTCTTTTGTTCGCATGTAATTGCTAAGTGTTCGATCTTACGCTAATAGTGAAGTTGATCTTGAAGCACTAGAGGCCTTATATTTCGCCCTTAAGGGAGTAGCTACAACAAACCTATTTTTCGCTATTACAGGGGTAGTATCTACAAACTTAGATTTTGCAGTTCTAAGGATAATAAATAAGGCTCTTCTAACTTTAGAATTCTCAGACAACTTATATTTAGCAAGACACTTATCATGACACGTGGTAAGCACATTTTTATCATAAAAAACACACAATTTATTAACATTCACTTTAAGAGCGTTTTTATCATCAACATTTGCTACATGAACTTTTGTTTTAACAACATTCATTTAGGATGTAACATTTTTCTTTTTGTTTTTCTTAGCAGCAACTTCTAGACGTATCTTAGTGTTTGACAAGACACTATTCTTCCAAGATAAGCTTTTACTCGATGGTCTTCTAACACTAGCTACACCTTTCAGTCCTGTGGAAGTTGAAACACTCTTATTAGCTGTTGTGTGTATTTCCTGATTATGATATGTTTCTTGGTGCTATGACATTGGTGTTTTTAACAATGTCTTTCTTTTTTTGGTAAAGTCTGTGAAATGACTAGTTTTGTCAAAACATGTTTCTCCTTACTATTAGAAACAAACTTTTTCTTTTGAACAACATGTTTGTTTATCAGTGTAACACAAATAAGTTTGTCTGAAACTGAAGGTTTGTCAAACTTCACAGACTTACCTTTTTTAGCATTTTTTTTAACTTAAGCAAGAGGGTCATGTATCCTTGCAGCTCTTTTTGCTCGAGAGGCATCTACACTTTTTTCATACTGCTGAAGATGATCAAATAAGACATCATAGAGATCATTTTTTAGATTCTTTGACAAGCGAACATTTATGACATATTTTTACCATTTTGGCTTAAAGAATTAAGAATCTTGGTATTTACTGTCTTATCAATGGGTTTGACTTTGTTTATTTGCATATCATTCATGAGTCGTGAAAAACGATTAAATACCGATGTAAGAGATTATCCTACTTCAGAAGTGAACTTTTCAAACTCATTCAGGAATCGCGACTCTATTTTAACTTCACTAAACTCGGTACCCTACATGAATCGTTTGACTTTATCCCACATCTCTTTTTCATTTTTACAAGCATCCATAGAATTGTAGATATCATTGGGTATGGAAATGAGATTCAGATTCATTGCTTCAATATATGCCTCATACTGCTTTAAGTCATCACCTATAAGATCATCCTCTGTCTGCTTCCTTTCAGCTATATTAGTAGTAGCTAGTAGGAGTTTCATCTCATATGGACCAACGTCAATCGAATGTCTAAGAAATTTCCACGTTTCCCTCTTTCGTTCAATGTATCTCAAAAACCGGCTTGCCCACGATACATAACTATCTCTTTCCAGCATAGGAGGACGAGTTTCGGATCCAGCATTTGCAAGTGACTGCTGATATGTACTCGACATCATTGTGTGACACAATAAATGGATCTTTTTAGACGAAAAAGAGTTCTATTATGAAATTAACGAACTAATAACGTTTGAAAACAACAGTTCATGTATACTATAGCTCAATTAAATTTGCCTCTTGTCGTGAGTAAACAACAATCGAATTTGTCCTGATCAAAATTCCAATCGAAAATGGTCTTCACTGGAATTCAAATTCCATGGTATTCTAAATTCAGTCGAAATTGCCCTTTACCAAAATTCAAAATGCTCACCGAAATTCAAATCCCACTGAATTTTGAAATCCAATCGAAATTACCCTTTACCAAATATGAAATGTCACCCGAGATTGCAACCTTCTCAATAACGTTCTAAACAAACGCACCCAGCCGAAGTTTGTCAAATATGATCCAAAAACAGTTAAACTACCAAAAATCACCAATTTCGATCAAAGCGGTTACACTACCGAAATTGCTTCAAATTCGATCAAAACGGTTATATTACCGAATTTGTTCAAATTCGACCAGAAAACCGTTATACTATCAAAATTGCTCAAATTCAACCAAAAACGGTTAATTTACCGAAAATCACCCAATTTCGATCCCAAATCAATAATGCAGCCGATATCGGACAAAGCTATTCTCGGTTATCTTTTTCTCAGAAAAAACTGATTTTGGACAGAATACACTTCTCTGACGATACTAATTTCGATCACTTCTTTCTCGGTTAAAACTAAACTCGGACAAACTCACTTCTCGGCTAATCCACACAATTTCGATCAATCAATTCACCACACTATTCTTCAACCGAAATTACACTAAGTCTAACAAACTCTATTAAAACGGTTATGAAATCGTGTATTTTCCACTATCAATCAAAAATGATAAGTATACGATAAAACCGTAACACTTAATCAATCTCGATCAAACTCTAAGAACGTAAATGATAACTGAAATTCGTGTAAATTTCAAAACTATCAACCGAATTTGATCAAAATACGATAGACTGTAAGTTTGATCAACCTTGATTGAATTTTCACGTTTTAAACACTACCAAAAATGTGTAAAACTCTTAAACATATAATTTCAATAGAACCGAAGTTGTGTAAAACTCAAACAAGCCCAATTTCGATGTAACCGAATTGTAACACTACAAACACACTTAAATTTATTTCGATATAACCAAAATTGTACAAACACATCTAAAAAACTCAATACTACACAAATACAATCGAAATTAAGCTCGGATGAACCATGATCACGTCTCAACTCAATCTCGTTCACGTCATCACGCACACGAACTGAAATTTCACGAATAGATCACTCTTAAATCTCTAATGGCGTATGATAACACTTTTTCGGTCTCGATTTAGGATATTGGATCACACTTTTAAACGATTTAGAATATAGCGAATATAAGAGAGGAAGCAAGTCTTTTCAATTTTCAAATTTTATGAAAAGAGAGAAAGAGGGATGGAGAAGAGAGGTTACAAATGGCAATCTTACACCTCCCATCTAGGATGGGGGTATTTATAGAGTATGACAACTCTATGTTTTTTCTTCCTACCCTACCTCTAAGTGTGTTTAGTGAGCCTTTTTTTAACTTTTAAGCTCACTACGCCTTATTAAAAATCTATTAAACGTAAAATAAAACTAAAACTGTTACATAAAAATGAGACCACTAAACGTCTAATAATAGACATTTTTAATCCTAACATCAAGAACACTCACAGTGCCCGTGAAGAACTCCGTGACATTAACGACGAAGTCTGTTACATGCTAACCACCTTTTGCAGTGACATCACTAAACTCACTGCCTCCGTTAATCGCACAACCCTTAATTACCATTCTTATATCATTCGATATGATTGTATGACTATATAAAATCTTTAAACTATTTCCAATATGGTTGTAATCTTGGATTATTTTTCTTTATGTTTGTTTTATATCTTTGTTGGTTGTGGACATATATTATTTGCTATGCTTGCTTTTGCGCTAACTCTTTTTTGTAGCCTGTTGTCATAGCTCGATTTGTTTGGATGCTCTCCTCAAGGAGAAGCATGGACCTAGGGGGATCCATATTCAACGGCTTTTCACTCTGCTAAAAACCTTCTCTTTGCTTCGACAAAAGGGGGAGAAAGGTCTAAACCGAACTCTAATACATCTTTACTTTACTTTTACGCTAATTTGAGTTTATATCTTGTCATCATAAGAAACGAGAGATTATTAATACAAATAAACACATAAAAACATTATTTATACTTAACAATTTCTCTACGTTTTACTAATAAGAAATATAAAGGCGTAGTAAGTAAAAATTTAAGTAAGCTTGTTTTAGACATATCCTTTGACGAAAATCACTTAAGGTATGGATGTGAATCCTGAAAGATTGCTTAATGATCAAAGATGGTTTTATTATACATAATGCATAAAACTATTGCACTATTTTATAAAATCTTGCATAATTTTATAAATGTTTACACTAATTTTTTAACTTTATTTTAAATAAAACGAGGCGTGCCCACACCCGTGCGTTGCACCGGGCTTGATCTTTGAGAAAAATTTGATTGTTACTTATGTGAATCATTATTAAAAATAAAGTCAAATGAAACCTGTAAATATTGACGATTGCATTAGTTAAGAAAAATGATAACTTTTTGGCATAGTAAAATATGATAATATTTAAAAAAAACTTGTACATTATAAACTTTTACTTTTTTCATTCGAGCACTATAAAATTGACAAAGAATGATTGGCATATCTTTATATTTACAAAGCTCACAATGTATCCTGGATAGGCTTCTATATAAAACCTTACACATTTAGCTATTCAAGTTAAGAGATTAAACTCTTAAGAACCAGAGTTGTTTGGGATTGTTTACATGATGAGATAGTTTTTTCGTTCTTCTCTACCTCTTTCACCTGAGATTCCAAATAATAACTGGTATCAATATGGTTTATAAGAAAAAAATATTCCCGGGTTATTCGAAATTGCTTACTAAAACCGATGCTTGTAAAGTAATTGTTTAAGATTAATTATTAGAAACGGCTAATAATTAAAATAATCATTTAAACTAAAAAGGCTGAGAAATTAACCCCAAAATGGTTATTTAGTAATATAACCATGAATTTTGGAAACCATTGTCAAATCCCACTTTTTACATAAATTAAAACCTTTATGTGCCTTGTGGACCTTTTTTGTAATTGGGACTTCTTGTTTTTCAAAATCTTTTTTTTTATTTTTTTGTTGGAAAAAAAACCCCTCGAATGACATTTCTTACCCATTTTTGAAAACTTTACAAATTCTATTGTCAATTGGCAATAGAACTTTAAACATATGATTAACACATAATGAGCATATTGCACACCATGTTTATGTTTTAGCCTCACTAAGACTGATGTTAAATATGGTAGGGGGGGTATGGAAGGGATAGGGGGAGGGGAGGGGGAGGGAACTTATCGTGGGGTCTAGGGAAGTAAGCTTTAAAAATGTTGGGGGTGGGGGAGGTATATTGGTATAATGGGTCCCAAACTGAAGGACTGAAGCACAGCATGCAACACACACACATTAATTTCGTGCACATGACACAATTCCTTATGCAAATTACTCAATCATGGATTCAAGAAGAAAAGCAAGAGCCTAACAAACAAAGAAGAGTGAGTAATAGTTCAAAAATACATACTTGTTTCACCTTTTTCAACATGTTCAGATGGACAAAGGTTTTTGGTATCCGTTTAAATCGTAATTCGACATTGGGAGATTGATAGTTTGTCGTCTTCTTTTCGTTATGAGAATTTCCTCTTCCTTGTAAAGTCTCAAAATGAACAAAGATCAATAAAAAAACTCATTCTAAGAAAACACAATATTAAATAAGAAATACTTAAAGCAGAATTTCTACGCACCAAAACCTTCTGTTTAGTGAAAATTTGTCGCAATTTCAAAGGTAAAATTTACCCAAATTATCAAGCAAAATTCATAGTATAAAACTAATTGCATTAACACATAAGATACACCCCTTTACATAACTTAACTTAAAAATCTACTCAAAGTTTTCTAGGCTTGTATCAAACACATCAAATTAAATACAAATTTTCACAAAGATAAACATGTTGGCGAAAAATCAGACGAAACGGGATAACAATTCAAGAGGTACTATAAGTCTATAAACAATAAAGAGAACACAAAGTAGCAAAAGCCACTGTACCTTCTCGGAATTTAGGGTGAGTCATGATATAGTATCCTGACACCACTTTCCGTAGTGGGAGATCTCGCCTAGTTACAATAACCAAACACAATGTGCTTGTTATAAACAAAAGTACAATGTAGGAAGGGTTTGAAATGTTTTTGGTACATCTTGTGTGTTGTCCCCAATTATCTTCGTATTCTGTAATCATCAAACATCATGGTTTACGATTCATTCTTATAAGTTCTGCTCTATTTTCTTTAGTGATCAGTTTTTTGTGAATCAATCGATTGTTCAAATCTCTCTTAAATAATGCCTGCACCTCAATCAGATTGAATTCATTACACATAACTTCATGGTGCATGAAATGCCAACTACAGCATGATATATATGATACTGAATGACAATCAACTCAAATAAGACAGACAACAAATAAGGGGACTGGAAATATTTATAGTAGCAATATCGGATGTTAAGTGTTTTTTTTTAATTTCCGGGTTTGACTGTGAGCTTAACATATGTTTCTTTTATGGTGATCTAAAGAAGGCCTTACTTAAGCAATAACAACTCTTTTCGAATTTAAGTTTCTCATGCAATCATTTAAAACTAAAAACAATGATGATCTGATGTGCCTTCATACTTTAATGTCATGTGTTATAAAACCTAAAGAGGCACAAAATGTTGAGTGCATTTTTATTATAAGTATCAAGATCATTTTGTGCCACTTTAATTTAAACACATTATAATACAATGACATACAACACGTATTAACCTACAACCCAATCCCCTCTAAAAGATATTAGCTTATACTTCCACACCCATAGATTGCAAAAAAATTACAGTCTTAAAACTTTATTTCATTAATTACAACTTTAATAAAGGAAACCATTTGAGCCATATCTCTATAAACTAAATGCAACATACCAATGACATTCACAACCATAATAAAGTCACAACATATTACACCCAATAAAGATTCAGCTATTCATAATATGTATATTCTTAATTTATGTTTGCAGAACTCTTTGTTTATTTTCCCTTTTATCTGAATCCTATTATATTCTACACAATTCATACATCAAAACAAAAAAAGAGTGAATGAGTGATTTACCTTGTAATTGTAAATAGCCATTGTCAACAAAAAACTCCATCACAACCCACTGAAACAGGAAACAAAATGCAAATTTCAGCTAAAAATGCATGCCCACAATCGTCCTACAATATGAAAAAAAAAGAGTCAAGGATCACGGATATGCCAACACCTTAGACTTGATTTGAGATCATGTGTTTGGAAACCGGTCTTTAACCTTGATAATAAGCTTTAAGCAAGAGAGGATCAAGAATCATAAAATGATTTACCTGCTATTGACTTTTTGTTTTGCTTCATAAGAATTCCTCTTCATATGATCATATCAAGTTCAATAAGTGAACTCGACAACCTAAACAATGAAAAAAATTCAATTGATTATGAATTTAGCTTCACATACATTTCATTAAACACATAATGTGCATAGAAATTTGATGGCGATTATCGTTGTGAATGCAAGAAACCACACAAATAACAAAGAATAAGGAATTCGATAAACCCTCAAAGGGTGCCCAACCGGGACTTCAAGAGAAACACTCTTATTTTATAAACTCATCATCTT
>BQNB010024207.1:48120-60985 GCA_026074375.1 Tanacetum coccineum
ACGTTTTTATTAATTTCGTACGTTTACGTTTACGTTTTTAATTTATGAATGAAAGTAATTTAAATAAATAAAATGATGTGTAACGTGACTTTGGTATAAAAGGTGAGTGTTAAAACGGTTGAAAGGTGAGTGGTAAAGTTGGAGAGAGAAAGCTGACGTGACGCTGAGGTGAATGGTGAGTGAGGCATCCTTACTCCATCCAGCCTAATAAGCAACCCAAAAAGACTTTAGATTTTTGCTCCGAGATCTTTTTAAAAGCGGTCACCTTTGGTTAAGGATGTAAGTGACATCATCATATCTCCTGCATACCTTTGTTGTGACGGGATTAGGTATATTGTTGTTGTTATTTTGCTATGATCGATATTACTATCATGGTAAAATGAAGGTGATCATAAGAAAGTAAGAGTAAATAATAAGTTGATGTAAATCACAAACAAGAATTGATGTGATAAATTACAATCTAGAGACATGTATGGTTAAGTTGTCACGATCAAATACTACTTTCTGGTTCTTTCTATTTAGATACGTCTTAACTGCTCAATGTCGTGTTATATCATCTAATTTTATGAGTTACAAAGGCATAAATGTTTTATTTTAAGCATAGGTGTAAGGCTGGATTGTAACTGCTCGATGTCGTATTTTTTTTCACGTCAGCGTCACATCAGCATTCTCCCTCCTGTCACTTAACTCACTACAACTCACTTTCAACCGTAATAGCAACCATAAACTCACATTTCATTAAAATACACGTTTTATATAAAATATAACCTACTAAATACTCACACACATTCACAATCAAAATAAAATATAATAAAAACACACCCACTAACACAACTCACCTTAACTCACCAAAAGTGAGTCAATCGCCTTTGGTAACACAACTCACGCGTGAGTTTGTACCACCGAAATGGTAACTCACCTTTCACCAAAGGTGAGTAACTCACCTTTCGCATTTATTACTTTTCCTATAACACTTACGCTGCACGGTATGGTGGTGGGTTTGGCAAAACTCACCTAGGTGACTTTGTAAGTCACGCATGAGTGTCATCCCACCCCCAAAAGTCATCGAACACAACCCCAATATCATGGTGAGTTTGAGTAAAAAATACCCACCATTCGGTGAGAAACTCACATATGTGAGTTTGAAAATTTGTAGGTCCCCATTTCATAGTTACCGTTTATTATTAAAAAAAACTTTTAAAAAAAAACCCTCACTTTTTACTTATAAATACACACTAATTCACCCATTTTAAAACATAACTCTTCCAATTTATATACAATATCTCTAAAAAAAATTCACTCTATTTTATTTTCAAAAAAATGTCTCACCAAAACACTCCTCAACCCAACAAACGTCAACCAAGAAACCCGGCACCGACACCGGCACAAGAAATAAGGGCAAAGATCATGATGAAGTATAACTTGCAGTTTTAGTTTACGTTTATGTTTTAATTTATCTATGTATCGTTGCATTTTAATTTATCTATGTATCGTTTAAGTTTTTAATGTATGAATAAAAGTTTTTAATTTAGTTAACGTTTTTTTTGAACAGCTATTTTATTGATAAAAAACTAGTAAGAAGCTAGCAACTACAAAGAAATAAGATGCGGATTTTTGAGCCAATCGTTCCAAGCAAACGACGCTTTACATCTATACCGACACCAATTATAAGACTTACACACTACATCATCAAAAAACAACGCCTTCGCTGGAGCCTTAGCCTCGAAAATAGTCTTGTTACGAAACGTCCATAGGTGACATCACATTACGTAAAACACTCCTTCAAGCATCATTTTATTCTTATACGGTAAACGCAAATTCACCAGCCAAGCCAACCAACCATCGTATGATTCGAACTCCATATAAGAAACATCCCACCAGCAAGTGATAAGGCGAACAGCTTGTCTGACCATGCAACACGAGAAGAACAAATGGCTAGACGTCTCCGCCCCCTTATCACAAATAGCACACATGATAGAATCAATATAAATACATCGACGAGATATGTTAAACCTAGTTGGCAGCGAATTAGACTTGACCTTTCACGCATGAACATTCACCTTAATAGGCACATATTTAATCCATCGAGTTTTATAATCAACCACCGGAATCGATTTATCGTCAATCAATTTTCTAACCGAAGCCACGAAAAAATCTCCCGAACTCTCCAACGTCCAAGTCCATCTGTCAGATATAGGAGCTAAAATGACATCATTCACCAAAACAACAATCTCATCGAATTGTTCTTGTTCCACACCCCCTCTCGACGCTTTACGAAACGAAAAAGTCAAACTGGGTTGCGCTACTTTCATCCCAACTGTAATTGATTTACTAGATTCAAGAGCATACATACGCGGATACCGATTTTTGAGCGTGCAACCTTCACTCCACATATCCTCCCAGAAAGATGTTATTTGCCCATTCCCAAGTTTAAAACGCATAAACTTAATTAAGTCAATACCTTTATTCAACAAGGCATTAGTTTCGTGAACAATATTCATCTTAGAAAGTAATATGTATTATGACTTATGGATTTTTGTTAAGTTATGGATCAGCTTGAATTTTGATCACGTTCATGCTTTGGTTTAGTAGTGTTCTTCGTGTTTAACTTATAAAGTTTTCAGATGTTTTTCTTAAGGATACCAGAACAATCCATAAAAGAGTTGACTATTTACTCCCTTGCACCTGCCGAGTTTCATATCTAAATTTCTGGTTACTACGTTAGTTATATTCACAACTTGTATATGCAGGTGATGTTATTGATCGAGGCTTACCAAGATCATACTATTATTTAATTTAAGTGACTTCATACAAACAATTAATAACGAATCATGCTGCTGAATTCATCCTTAAATACCAAATCCATTTCCAATTAATGTAAAACAATCTTATTAATTACTAATCACAACTTACCGATAAAATCACATCTTTTCTAACATATCTAACTCATTTGAAAAAGTTAAATAACACTACTCATTACTAATAAAATTTTTTTTGAACAGCAGAAGAAATATTAAAAAACGTAAGTCAAGATAGCTAGAACCAACATTACAAGAGAATCAAAATGGGGATTTTTCAAGCCATTCTCCCACACAAAACAACAGATTACACATCTTGTCGGAACCCATTTACTTCACTGCCACTTCATAAGACGAATCGAACTAGAATCTAGAGAGAAGAGTATCGAAAAGAAGATAGAGAAGGTAAGAGAAAAGATAGAAGATTAGATTTAGATACTTTGAGTTTCTTAGATATTTCTAAGAAAATATCTCTATATAAATCCCTACACGCGTGGATATTTAACTAGACCCGGCTCGGGTTTTTGCTTGGTATTAATACCCAAAACATAGAGCAATATTGAGATTAATTATCGAGCCCGAGTCTCGATATTATTTTATTACAACATAACTAATTAATGACGAAGCTCCATCTTAAGGGACCGAACTTCCTGTTTCGACTCAATAAATTGAGGCTAATACAATCTCCTCGAGACTTTCGGCCTAAAACGGACTTACGATCAAAAAGTTAAGGCTGTTTTAACTTGAAAAACCTTTTCGCACACAAGTTTTCTAAAAAAAAAATTATTTCGTTCTCCAAAAAAATTTGCTCGTACGATGCTTCCACTCGTTCAAAAAAAAGAAAAAGATAAGAATAGAATAAAAAAAAAAAGAAATAAATAAGAAAAAAAAGAAAAAAAAAAAAAACAATAATAAAAATATAAAATAAAAAACGAAAAAAATAAAAGAGTAACAAAAGAAAAAAATAACAAAAAATGAAACATAAGAAAAGAAGAAAAAAAAGAAAATAAAAAAAAAAGATAAAAAAAGAAATAAAAATAAAAAAAATAAAAAAAATAAAAAATAAAAGAAACCGAAAAAAAAAAAAAAAAAAAAAAGAAAAATAAAGAAAAAAAAAAAAAAAAGAAAAAGAAAAAGAATAAAAAAAAAGATAAATTCCGCTCGTTCGATTCCCTCGTTCAGTTCCCGCTCGTACGATTTTCGCTCGTTTCGAGTCCGCTCGTTCGATTCCGCTCGTTCGAGTTCCGCTCGTTCGGTTCCGCTCGTTCGATTCCCGCTCGTTTCGATCCGCTCGTTCGTCCTTCCATTCGAGTCCGCTTGTTTCGAGATCCGATCGTTCGGTCTAACGTGGGTTTCCACCGTTCGGATTACACGTTTCTCTCTGTTTCGGTTGTTCTTCCACAAAAAAAAAAGCGTAAAACCCCTGACGTTTTTGGCCCTCAACTGAGGCGAAAAAAAAACACTTGTTTGGACCCCCAAACTAACCACAACTCGAGCTTGCCTTTCTACTCTTGAAATGAGCCGAATCATACCAAAAGAAACAAATATACCGAATATGAAACAACCCAAATCTTTCCGAATCCAATATGCAAACAATAAAAAAATACCACAAATCACCCGAGCGATTGGAAACCATTGTAAGAACCCATTTACTTCACTTCACTTCCATAAACACGAATCGAAACTAGAAACGAAGAGAGAAGAGGTTCGAAAGATAGAGAGAAGAGAAGAAGATAGAGAGAGAAAGATAGAAATTATATTTCGAGTATTTTGTATTCTTTAGATATTTTCTATGAAAATATCTTATATATAGCCTACGACACGTGGGAAATTTAACAAGACCCGTGCTCGTGCTTTTGCTTGGATTAAACCCAAAACATATCAGCAAGTAATACATTAACCAAGTCGAGCCGATTCCCTGAACTTATATTATTACAACATAACTAATTTAAAGACGCGAAGCTCATCGTATGTGACCGAACATCCTGTATCCATTCCATTAAATTGAGCCAACACATCTATTATTACACCCAAAACAAAATCGAAGCAATAATAAATAACAATCAAAAAAGCACCGAGCGCCAATGAGAGTAACTCAAAAAAAATAAGCTATCCGAAATACCATATATTCCACCATGCCACAAAAAACACTCCTTCCAGCAGCAATTTAGAATTAGTCGAAAGTCTAATGGAAGAAAACCAAACATCCCAATCAGCAAAAGACGAAAAAACTTGACTATCAAGCTCCCACCACCGACATATCTTGCGAATAATAAGAGAATCCAACTCACACCGGAACAACACATGAGAAGAATCCTCTGTAGCCATTCCACACATCGGGCAAAGGACAGAATCTAAAGTCACTCCTCTACGATCAAGGTTTACACGAGTTGGAAGACGATCGCCAGCGAGCACGCCAAACAAAAACATTAATCTTGATCGGCACAAATTTAACCCATCGAGTACTTATAGCATCAGACAGAAGAATAATACTGTCAATACTCGAACGAATATCCTTCACCCGAAACATCCCATCTCCATTAAGATCACATATCCATCTGTCCGCAGCAGGAGACAAAATGATGCAATCTAGGACAGAAATCAAATCATTCCACTGTTGGCTTTCGATACCACCGCGAATCTGTCTACAAAAAGAAGCATCAACCGAAGGCAGCCCTAGCTTAGAGGCTACAGAAATCTTTTTCTCTTTCTCTAAAACGAAAAGACGAGGGAACATAAGGCGAAGAGGCTGATCACCAACCCAAGGATCCCTCCAAAAACTAGTATTATTCCCGTCCCCTATGCTTTCTTGCAATGCGCCAGACAGTCAAAACCTTTGAGAGCACTTAAAACATTCAACATACGTAAAAATAGAACATCACAAGTAGAGCATATGAACTGGTGTGTCTCCAACTAAAGAAACCATATAAATGCTGAATAACCCGGAACCACAATGACCCATCTTGAGAGACGAAATGCCAAACCCACTTAAGGATTTAAGCACGTACAAGCGAGTAACCGAAAACACCTAAACCTCCACTTCATTGACGCAAAAACCTTATCCCATGAAACCCAAGGAGATGTTGCGATCATTAGATCAGATCCTTTGCAAAAAGATTACTCCTAATTCGTTTCCATTTCTTCCAATCAGTAATCGCCTTGTAAATAGATAGTTATAAGATAGGTGAAGCTCACAAGAACAATTTTAAATAAAGTAAGTTCTTTCCTCCTACCTCGAGATTTTAACTTTCCATTTAGAAAGCCCCTCTCCGCAGAGACAGCCATTTGATGAATCGTCATCCAGCAGAGCAACGCAAAGTGTGTATTACAACCAAAACTCCAAGAAACACAAGGCGTTTCATAATCCATCAAGCCATCGACCCGAAAGCACTTGTTGAATTAAGAACATCAGCAACTCCCCTCCGATGAAGCGGACTCCTTTGCATGTTGAATTTCAAACCAGACATGCAAAAAACATCAGAAACCCTCAGGATTACTTCAGCAACCAGAAATCCCTGAGTGGAAATGGGAGAAGATAACAATGGACTTAGTCACAAAGTTGCCTAGAAGCAGCAGTGGGTACGATGCGATTTGGGTCATAGTGGATAGATTGACCAAGTCGGCTCACTTCTTACCTATTCGTGAAGATTACAAAATGGAGAAGCTAGCAAGGATTTATATCAATGAGATTGTGGCAAGACATGGTGTGCCGGTGTCAATCATCTCAGACCGTGATGGTCGATTCGCGTCACATTTATGGCAAGCTCTTCAGAAGGCGTTAGGTACAAAACTACGTATGAGTACGGCTTACCACCCTGAGACCGATGGTCAGAGTGAGCGTACTATTCAGACGCTGGAAGATATGCTACGAGCTTGTGTTATGGATTTTGGTGGCAGTTGGGATACTCATCTCCCGTTGGTCGAGTTTTCTTATAATAACAGTTACCACACGAGTGTTAAGTGTGCACCATTCGAGGCTCTGTACGGACGGAAATGTAGATCCCCGGTGATATGGACTGAAGTGGGAGAAAGTCAGCTTATTGGACCAGAAATTGTGCAAGAAACGACAGAAAAGATTATTCAGATTAAAGAAAGATTGAAAACGGCAAGGAGTCGCCAGAAAAGCTATGCTGATAAGAGGCGTAAGCCTCTTGAATTCAAAGTTGGAGACCGAGTGTTACTTAAGGTATCTCCATGGAAGGGAGTGGTACGATTTGGTAAGAAAGGAAAGCTGGCACCACGATATGTGGGACCATTTGAAATAGTAGAGTGTGTTGGACCGGTAGCTTATCGGCTGAAGTTACCCCAGGAACTAAGCTGTGTCCACGACACGTTTCATGTGTCAAACCTCAAGAAATGTTTGGCTGAGCCAGATGTTCAAGTGCCTTTGGATGAGATCGAGATTGATGAAAATCTGCGATTTGTCGAAGAACCTATTGAGATAGTGGAACGAGATATGAAGAAGCTAAAGCGAAGAAGAATCCCATTGGTCAAAGTACATTGGAACTCTCGGAAAAGAGCTGAGTATACTTGGGAATGTGAAGACCAATTCCGGAAGAAATATCCGAATCTCTTCCCCGAATCCGTACTTTCCTCAAGTGCCGCAACTTGAGCCTTGAGGACAAGGATTTTCTAACCGGAGGAGACTGTAACATTTCGTATTTTTAGGTCATTTACGACGTCATATATTTCACTAATTATTTTTTTCTCTCGTGCGCGTTCGCTTTTAATTTTAACAGTTAAGTTAAATCGCGTAAGTTAAAAAAATTATCGTTTAGCGTAATCGGACACCAAACGAATTAAAGTTTTCATCAAGCAAGCAATATATTATTTTTATGAAAGTAATAATTAACTTTTTATATTTTATTTGTATTGGTTGCGTAAAACGTTTACGTTTCTCAATTAAATACGTTTAAGCATACCTGGAAATCACTTATACACATTTTTAAAACCCTAGATATTTATTAGATATTTATCTAAAATATATTTTAGATATTTCCTTAACCTTACCCTAGTTAGACTTAACTAGAGTTCCTTAACCCTAGTTAACCCCTATATATACCCTAACTAAACTACAAAATCATAACTTATATTTCTTTACAAATTTCATCACAAAATCTCTCCCCTCCTCCCTCTATTGGCTATGGCAACACCCCACACACAACCAAATCCATATCAAATTTATATAACACATTTACATACATACCTACATCATATCTAAGATATCCTAAGAAGATTTGAAGGCTTGGTTAATCCTTTACAAGTGTTAAGCAAGAAAATGAAAAGTTAGGGTTTAGGAAATCAAGATCTTGCAAGCTTGGGTTTACAATCTAAACAAGGGTTTAGATTGTGTTGGGTATCATATTTCATCACTCTAAGGTTATCTAAAACCCTTTATGTCTTTACATTCATCATTTTATGCATATATATGTCTATGTAGTTAATCACCATCTAGGAACTTATTTACTTGTAAATTTTATAATTCTTGGATAATCTTTGGATTAATCATATACTAAGGACCCTAGGAGTATAAGACATAAGATATTAAGGGTTCTAATGGATTTGTAACAAAGTGGTAAAGCTAAAAAGTCCTAAAAACAAGTTTTAAACACATTTTGAGAAAAATATCTAAAGGGGCTGTTTGGAGTTCGAAATTTACATATATATTTTATGATTTTATAAAATACTACATGTCACAAGGATCGTGGGGTCATAAAGAACTCGAAAAACCGATTAATAACGAAGAAGATACGCTAGTTACGAGTTTACGATAGTTAATACTCTTATAAAACTATTTTTATAAAAGTTACTATTCATGGCAGAAACTTATACTTTGAAAACATCAATAATATGATAAAACTTTCAATTACAAGAACGTGCTCGAAAGAATCGCTAAAAACGGAGCTATAACGAATAAGATACGACATTTACGGGTTTTACGACTATTAAACTTATATAAATAAATATGTGAACTGATGTGAACAGTAAAAGTACTGTTCATCAGTGGACTCAAAACCTAAAAATGTCTTATTTTGATACATCGTCTTAGTACGAAGACGTGGGCGCAAGAAACATACAAATCGGACTTGAAACGTGCATTTTACGCCGTTTTTGTTAAAGGGTTATTTATAAACGTTTTTACTTTATAAATATAATTTCGCTAAAACGATTAGATGGTGATGTAGCTATATAGAAATATATATGTTATTAGTTATCAAAGTGCTATATTACTAGGGAATTTCATAATGAGGCCTCTTCGGATGGCGTATCGACGAGTTGTTGGATTTACGATTTAAAGTATCCTAGCTCCTCGTACGTCATGTCATGACCTCTTAATTATGATAGCCCGAATGATAGTATGATGATAACTATATAGGATTGTATATGATAGTTGTTAAGTCAAAGTACTTGAGTACTGATACGACATATATTTACTTAGGTTGCTTTCGGATATTTTCGTGATACGTTTTCTGCCATTTACCCGATTATTTCATCACTTCACTTCTAAGGTGAGTTCATAGCCCCCATTTCTATCTACTTGTTTTACAAACTCTACGGGGTGGAATTACATGCTTGTTTTACTACGGACACAAGTGTTTTCAAGTGTTTTCAAAGTGTATGCTATCCAGATTACTGCCTGATTATTAATGCCTAAGTTACCTTCTTGCCGTGAAGTCCCTATTTATCATGAGCCGTTAATTGCTAATTGTAGTGAGCGCTAGTGTTGTGGATAGATCTATCGGGACTGACAATCCCCACCTTACTTGGGTCACTAGTTTGATCATGGTGCATTTAACATTGAGAGGACAAGTGAGGTTGTTGGCAAGCATCCTATATTCTAGTTGGGGCAAACATCTAGTTAAGGCTTCGGGGTCATGAGCTTAGTGCATTAATACATGTTTTTGGACTACTGAACTTGTTTCATAGTCTACTAGTACCTAAAATCTTGTGGTCCGCTCTTTTACTTATAAACCTATGGATTCACTCAACCTTTGTGTTGACTTTTAGCGTGTTTAATTTCAGGTCCTCAGATATAAGCTTGGATGGGAGCCGTGATGGATATCTATGAAGATGGATTCTGTGTTTTATTTAAATTCGATGCAACTTTTATCTATGAAAACTTATGTCGTCTTTTGGGATTATAAATCTTTTGTTTAAAGAACGTATGTAGTATGTCTATGACTTTTCTTTTCAAAACATATGGGACCTAATGTATGAACTCTGATTTTGTTATAATGCATCGAATGATCTTGTTTAAAACGTCCATTTAAGGTCGTTTCCTATATCTTGATTGTTGTACTTTGACGTAGCACCCCAAGGTTACCATTCCGCTGCATATCAGATTTTGGGGGTGTTACAGATTGGTACCAGAGCCAAGGTTATAGGGAACTGGGTCATTTTCAAAACCTAGTCTATAACCACAAATTTTAAAGATTTTCCTTACTTTCATTTTCAAAATACAGAATCCTTCATCGCTGATCCGATATCCGCGCGCGCATTCCCTGATCCTTACTTGCTCTTTTGGTTATCATTATAGTATTATATAGTTTATATATATTACTTGGTTTAAATTCGATCCCTTATGTCTATCTTCTAGTGTATTACTATTCATTCGTATCGGTCGATTATATAAATATTGACCATTCCGATTAATTCATGATTATTATAAAATTCTTATTTTCTCGGTTAGTATCATATACCTCGACTCAATGTACTCTTACAAATTCTTAACGAATTTTGTACTTGTATTGATTAAACAGAATCATGCCTCCCAGAAGACGGTTGAAAAAGGTATCCGTTAAGAGGTTGGTGGAAAAGCGTGTGGCTAAAGCTATCGAAGAATACGAAAAGTCTAGGGTTAACCTAGATAGTGCTGGAAGTTCAGGAGGAAACAATGGAAATGCTGGAAAAACTGTGAATGTGCAGGGCTGTTCGCACAAGACTTTTCTAAATGGAAAGCCTCATTCCTTTAAGGGAACAGAGGGTGTTGTTGGATTAAGGCGTTGGATAGAGAAAGTGGAGCAAGTGTTTGAAACTGGCAAGTGTGCCGAAGAAGACAAGGTTATGTTTGCTGCTAGTACTTTCGAGGGTCGTGCGTTAACATGGTGGAATGGGAACGTGCACACTCTAGGGCTCGTCAATGCTAACCGTATTCCATGGACTGAATTCAAGACGATGATAACTACGGAATACTGCCCAGCCGTTGAAATCCAAAAGATGGAGCAAGAGCTCTGGACTCTGACTCTGAAAGGAGATGACATCGAGGCATACAACAATCGTTTCCATGAGCTGGCTTTGATGTGTCCTGAATTGGTGCCCACTGAAAGGAAGAAGATTGGGAAGTATGTTCGTGGGTTTCCTGAAAGAATCAAAGGAAACATCACTTCTTCAAAGCCTGCAACTTTGCACGATGCCATCAACATGGCCCGTGAACTGGTCGAGCAATCAGTTCAGGGTAGGGCTACTAGAATTGGGGAAAGCAATAAGAGAAAATGGGAAGACCATCAAAGAAACACCAACAACAATAACCCCAACAACAACAACCATAACAACAACCATAACAACAACAACCACAACAACAACAACCGCAACCGAAACAACAACTATCATCAACAACAAAACAGGAGGCAGGAAACTGCAAGGGCCTATGCTGCAGCCCCAGCTGAGGGTAGAGTTTATGCTGGAACCCTACCAAAATGCAATCAGTGCAACTTACATCATCATGGACCATGTCCTCCGAGGTGCCAAAAATGTCAAAGAATTGGTCACATGGAGAAAGATTGTAGAGCTATACTTCCAGGTGCAGGAACTATCCCTCTGCAGGATATGACCTGTTTTGGTTGTGGGGAAAAAGGACATTTCAGGGACAGGTGTCCAAAAGGAAGGAACCAGCAAAATGTGGGAGCTCGTGCGAGAGCTTACGCGGTGGTTGAAAATCCGCAGCAGAATCCGAACGTGGTCGCGGGTACGTTTCTTCTTAATGATCACTACGCTTGTATTCTCTTTGATTCTGGTGCTGAAAAGAGTTTTGTATCTTCTGCGTTTACACCTTTCATTGATATTGCCCCAATCGCTTTAAACACTAGTTATGAAATAGAGTTAGCAGATGGAAAGGTGGTTAGTACCAACACTGTTTTACGAGGATGTACCTTAACCTTATATCACCATATTTTCAAAATTGACCTACTCCCGACCCGACTAGGAAGTTTCGATGTTATCATTGGCATGGATTGGTTGTCATACTACCGAGCTATCAACCTAACATACTATGCTTTGTCTTTAGTGTTATGCTCGCAGACTTGATTTCATGACTTTATCTTGTGAACATGATATAGTGATCATTGACTTTAGGCTTTAGCTTGTTCTTGACTTGTAGGCAATCTTTAGCCTCTTGAGATCATCAACCTAGCATAATCTCTTATCATTATCTTATGATCTTTTGCCATCTTGTGTACTTATGACCTTCGGACCGATATGCTCATACTGTTCTTGATGTTGAAATCATGTGTAACCATCTTTATTGATATTCCTTAACTTTAATACTGCGGTATCAACTTAATACTTCGTCGCTTCAAGAAAGATATACGGTATCAGAGTAGAGGAAGTCTTGAAACATGTATTTGAGCTTTCATGATGTCTTTACTTTTGTCGGTCAAGTATGAGCATATGGCTTTGAATCTTAACTTGTCTTGATCTAGTAGCTGCGACCATTAGGATTACCTGCATGAAAGGGTTAGTGATAATCAACAAGTATGGACGAAAGTAGCTTTGTCACTTCGTCGAATATGGTTGTAATAACCATGATTCCTCGTTAATCTGTATAAATACTGCATGTGATCAGGTAGAATTTCGAAGAATCTCCTTGACAAGGTTTCGCAGTTGTACTAGCCGTTCTTATTACCAGAGCGTCTCAAAGCAGACAACACGGTAAGAGTGAACCAGTAAGTTACTATCTTCCTGATTAAGCTGTCAATTTGTGTTCAGCTTTCCTATGTCCAGATACCCTTGTGAGGCTTCCCATGGACATAAGATTGAAAATTGATTTAGAAAATTAGTCGATGTGTCAA
>BQNB010024208.1:4581-60983 GCA_026074375.1 Tanacetum coccineum
TTTGTTTTTATAACTTATGAACACTGATATTATCCTAGATAAAGGTCTAAACAACATGAGCTTAAACGATCTAATGATTATTTAGGTTTCCACAATTGGTATCAAAGCCTCGTGGCTCTCGATCTAGGATGTTACAAGGTTGTTTTGAAGTCGTGTTCATAATGGAAAGAAGGTTCGTGGTCCTGTTATATGTTATGATCGATTTTGGTGATTTTGGGTTTTCGCGACACTTTTAAAAGTGTTGTCTTTATACTTAAACAAAAGACGACATGATTATCATTGATGCAAGTCGAGATGGTGAAAACTAGGGTTTTTTTATTAAATCCTAATATGGCTAAAAATTTTGGTCGTGCATTGGTTTAACGAGCAGCAGGGTTTGCACACTGGTGATTTACAATAGGATTCGATTGTTCAAGGTTATTATGTTAACAGCAGGCGTCTTTAGAAACCCTAATCCTATGAATGATTTTCTTGTTTATGAAGTAGGGTTTTACAGCAAGTATCGTTGGAAGTATAAGCTGTTGCTAAGATAAGCTGTGAAGTATTCGAGTACAGCAGGTTTAACGAGTTTGTACTGCTCGTTTTTGTTAATACTGCTGCCTTCAAGGATTAGTACTGCTTCATGGATGTTTGTACTGCCAAGGTAATTTTAGTACTGCTGGCTTTATGTTAGTACTGCTGCCATGGGAAGTTAGTACTGCCAGATTGTTCGTTAATGCTGCTAACGTATTTACTGTTGCTAACGTATTTACTGCTGCTATCATTGGTTAATGATGCCCATGACGATTAATGCTGCTTGTGTATTTTGGTTAGTACTATTCGTGGGTCGTTAGTACTGCCAAGGAAGTTAAGTTAATACTGCTTGGGATTCAAAGATGTTAGTGCTGCTTGTTGTATCAGAGATCGGGTAATACATAATTTTGGATCTCGGATGACACACACAGGAAGACTGATTTTTGGATTTGGTTTACATGTGCTTAACAGATTTAAAGGCTCATATTTATTAGCATAATTGGTTACGAAGATGATTATTTATCACCTATTTGAAGTTGAAGTGGAATTATTTAGGTTTGTGTTTTATCATACCTTTTAGCAGGTAAACTTGTTCGTGCGTTCATGTTGTGACGAAGATTTGACAAATCTAGCAAAGGTGTGTGATCTAACTTATGGTGCTCAATGCTCACATTTGCTATCACTTTAAGGAGTTACGTTGTTGTGCTCAGTGTCTCATATAGATGAGGATTTTGTCAAGAGGTTGCGATCTACTTATATTTTGGTCTTGGTATAAGTTTGACGTCACGTGGATAGTACAAGATATAAGACACAAGTTTGGGTTATTCTACTTCAGCATCAAGTTCGTTATACTTAGTTTTCTTCATCAGTAATCATTACATAGAGCCTACAGAATTGAAGATTCAAGAAATGGTTAACATATGGGTTTCAGGAGAAGCTTATTGTTAAAATGTTTAACCATTTACATGCACCACATGAGGTGAAGGTTTTTACTACTGCTAGTCATTATTACTACTGCTAGTAGTTTCTACTTCTCAAGTTCATTTATCTTAAGGCGCGTCATAGAGGGTAATTTGAGTTGATTGGAAGGCTGGATTAGAAGTGTGATAGTGGTTTGTGGTTGTCAAAATCAAAGTTGCATACTTTAGTCCCTTATTTGATTATGATCAAAAAGGGGAAGAAGATTACAAAGAAGATTGCAACTTATAGATCCTTGTGGAATTTGCATAGATCCTTATTCTTGCAAGAATATATTAGCTGCAGGGAATTTTGAGTGCTTATTTTGGTTTGTCATTATCCAACTAGGGAAGAATTGTTTTGGAATTATATTTGATTGATAAGACAAAACATATAAAGATGAGACTTAAATGACAAAAGAGGAATTTCTTCAAAAGATGGAAGATTTTGAAACCAGAAGATAAACTTAAAATGTTTAAAAAGATTATTAATATCTTTATTTGTTCTTATCCTTTGTAAACCTAATATCTCTATTATATAAAGAGATATAGGTCATATAGTTTTCTGTGTGTCAAGATGTAAACACAGAAAGATGTGTGTATGTTATAAGCGTCAAGATCTCTTGTTAAACACCTAGTTTTTTGGTTTGTTTTAGCCTCAAGATCTTTGATTCCTTGTTATAATGTTTAGATAATAAATACGTTTCTAGCATATGATCAAGTAGAATTGGGCTTGTAGTAGTTCATTTAATAAAAAAGATATATAGAAAAACCTGTTATAATAACATGATTTGTTCTTATTCCCTGCCATGTTTATTATTATTGTTTATTCATACATCCTAGATGAGGTCTAAACAACCTTGAGCTATAAACGATCCAAGACTAGTCACGTTTATAGTTATAGCAGAGATATTCTCTGAGGGATTTTTATAGGTACACCCCATTCCTTATACCTATTCAAGGATCCGATGCTTATCCCGACATCGCACATTACTTGTAGCATTGCTGGAGGAGTTAGGCACACCTGAGAAAGTGTGACCGTGACTGATTTGTTATTATTTGAGAGGGAGGATGTTGGCTCAGTCAACGTCCCTTATCTGTTGGCTAGGTACTTGAGGTTGTTCACTTCAGAGGAAGCAAGTCATGATAACTGGAGAGGACATTTGGTTTGCTCGTTCTTAGCTGAGCATTTTGGGATGCTTACTGAGGAGAGACTCTAAGAACTGACTGTGATTGTGCGAGACCTCCCCGTTATTGATATGACTGAGTTAGTAAGGCTATAGATTTGTGTGGAGCTTGGCGACACTTAGGCTTGGGTAGCCTCGGGAACCAATAAGAGCAGCAGGCTACTTCAGTCGGTGCCTAGCTAGAGGTCGCTAATGGATGCTCAGTAGTTTGGATGAGTGAGCTTCGCTTCCAACCTCCGCAAACAAACTGCAGCATGCACCTCAAGCACCACCTACAACAGCTGGACCGGCCAAGACTATGTCTCAGAGATTAGCAAGAATGGAAGATGAGGTGCATGAGATTCGAGGGTCATTGGGTGAGCAGCGCGAGGTGATGGACACTATGGCCAAAGACCTCTCCAGATTCACCGTATGGGCAGTTGGAGGTATATCACAACTATTAGATTTTGCAGAGCAACCTCGTACGGTATATCTGAACCCATGTACTCATAACAGAGACGTAGATTAGAGAGATGATCACAGTGCCAGCACCTCCCACAGTCCCAGCAGAGACGAGCAGCAGCAGATCCCATGATCCCTCTACCCTTACTTTTTGGTCCTTACTTTGTACATTTATATTATTCGTATCATGATGTATCTAAACTTAAAACTGCTTATCCTTTGATGTATATATTATGGTATGATGATTTTGAATTTGTTTCTGCATGATAGAATCAAGGCCTGCAAATTTCACAATACAACACATTTAATTAATAGCGCACTCAAGATCTGTATTCCTTAAACGGAATGAAAGCAGAAAGAAAGTGTTGTACGAGTAAGAGAAGCTAAAGAAAAAAGTCAAACTTAAAACTAGTTGAATGAAAAAGTGCTCCCGGAGACAACCGAGATTGTTATTTATTTTTATCGAGTCTGTCTTCCCAAACATCAATACGGCGTATCCGCTCCATACCATACGACGTATTGAATGTCTGGACGTTATATGTGATAACCGGTAATATTCCCAGGGCTAAGTATAATAAAATATTATAGTTTTGTATGTTGAAGTCTTTCGATCTTGTTAGTTTTCCTGATGAAAGCTGAAAAGTTAACTTTTGTTGTCTATTTTGCGTAAAAGCGGTTTTGATTTAACCAGGAGTTTTGATGAAGTTTTGAGTTCATGAATGAATCATTTATGATTCGTTTGTCTGTTTTAGAGTGGTTTTGAGGTTTTCAGTGCTTTCCGAGAAGTTTTCCTGCGTTTAGCGAAAATCGTCACGCATCGCGTACCGGCATGACAATTTATTTAAGTGTGGAGATTTATGAAGTTGGGAATGTGTTAATGGGTTTATTTATTTAATAAATTCATAATAATTAAATAATGTCGATTTAAATCATAAATCGTGAGTGTGAGATTTGAAAGTTTATCAGAAAAATGGTTGTTTTCGTAAAATTTGGTAAAAAGACGTTACGTCGTAAAAATGTGAAATTTTTGGGTGAATATAAGTTCTAAGCTATCTTTTTGTATTGAAGTGTTTTTAAATGGTGATCAAGGTTCATTAGTTTTTTGTCAAAAATTTAATGTTCTTTCGGTCCGGAGTCGGCCGATAACGACTCAAAATGGATTTTTGTATCTATTTAAGGTGATAAGAGTCGTATGAATAACCCAGGTTTATGGAAAAATGATTTTTAACGCAATGGAAATGATAACTAAATTTTTGGTTGACTTTAGAATATAGAGTTTCTAATTGCATTTTGGTCCCTGTGGTATGGGCCAAATTGCATAAAGAATTTGGGACATAACAATTCGAAATTGGCAGTGGAGAAGTCCCTATTTTCAAGTTTCCGTTGCATTTTTGATCCCCGGCAAAAGTTAAATGACTAAAATACCCTTATCCTTTTCTTTTTCTATTTCTTTTAATATTAACAAGCGTAAATTGCATTTTTGGTCCCTACGAAAAAAAAAAATTTAAAAATTTTGTACTTTTAAAATTTCGTACTTTTAAAAATCTTGAATTTTTTCCGTGCTTTTTTTCAGAAAATTTTTTTTTATGAAATTTTTCAAAATTTTTTCCGTGCCTTAAAAAAAAAAATTTTAAATTTTTTTCCGTGCTTTTAAAAATCTTAAATTTTTTTTTAAGAAATTTTTTTTTTTTAAAATTTCGTACTTTTAAAAATCTTGAATTTTTTCCGTGCTTTTTTTTTCAGAAAAAAAAAAATTTTCGAAATTTTTTTTTTTTTTTTATTTTCAAAATTTTTTCCGTGCTTTAAAAAAAAAAAAAAATTTTAAAAATTTTTTAAATTTTTTTCCGTGCTTTTAAAAATCTTAAATTTTTTTTTAAGAAATTTTTTTTTTTTTTTAAATTTCGTACTTTTAAAAATCTTGAATTTTTTCCGTGCTTTTTTTCAGAAATTTTTTTTTTTACGAAATTTTTTTTTTTTAAAATTTTTCAAAATTTTTTCCGTGCTTTTAAAAAAGAAAATTTTTTTTTTAAATTTTTTCCGTGCTTTTAAAAATCTTAAATTTTTTTTTACGAAAGTTTTTTTTTTATTTTAAATTTCGTACTTTTAAAATTTCGTACTTTTAAAAATCTTAAATTTTTTTTAAAAAATTTCGTACTTTTAAAAATCTTAATTTAAAAAAAAAAAGTTTTTTTTTTGTTGGGGACTAAACCTGCAATTTCGCCAAACCACAGGGACCAAAAATGCAATTTACTCTTGTTAATATTAAAAGAAAACACGACAGAAAATAGAAATGACTAAAATACCCTTCGTCAACGTTGACCGGGGACTAAAAATGCAACGGAAACTTGAAAATAGGGACTCTCACTGCAATTTCGAAAGTTAGGGTCCCAAATCTGCAATTTGGCCATACCACAGGGACCAAAAATGCAATTAACTCTTAAATATATGATAATTGACTTTTTAAGTGATCCCGACACAAAATGAAAGACCCGAGACCCTCCCTAGGATACTATTCGGTCAAGGAGAGCAAGGAGAGACAAGAAGGCTATTTTTTAGTTAATATGTCTCCTTAGTACACTTAAAACCACCATAACCTCAACCATTTCACTCATTATCTCATTTCAAAATAACATAAAAAAAATTATCTCTTCTTTTCTCTCTCTATACTGGGCCGAACCACAAGGAAGAAGAAAAACAAAGATTTTGCCAAGAACACGGGTTAAGAATATATTATTGGTTGAAGCTAGTAGTATCGGGTTGTAGAGACAAGGTTTTTAGTCTTACATGCGCGTCTCGATCGAACCAAGCTCATCAAGCAAGTAAGTTTTTATAAAACTTTAAATTTAAGTTGTACTTTAATGATTACGGTGATGTCTAGACGCTAGTTATACAAGTTGATCGTCAAAAAGGTCAAAACTTGAAAACAAATAAATATAAAGGGGTGTTGTGCGTCGGCTTATAAAAGAAATGAAGAAAAGGGTTTTTGAGTTTAAATTAAATGGTTGTTGTGGTAATTTTTCATTTTTTTAAAAGTGCTTATAAGGGCTTATTCGGGGTTTTTGCTTATTTAATAAGCTAGGGATTAACTTATTGAACTTATGAGATTTTTGGTATTAACGGTTTTCGGCGTGTTGGCCTACGGCCCAACCGACCCGTATTGGCTATGCTTCGCCTAATTAAGGTCGTTTTGGTTTGGTTCGTCCCAACAAGGGTCCGTTTGGTTTGGTTCCCCCGTCCCAAACAAGGTACGTTTGGTTTGGTTTCGCCCAACAAGGTTCGTTATTATTCGGCACATCACCAAGGTGGGCTCGGCCCACACAAACTTGGTAATTGGACTTGGTCCATGGTTAAGCTTATAGCTTATTTTATTTTGGGTTCGGCTTATTGATTTTTGGCTTATATAAAAAGCTTATGGCTTAATTAGTTTTAACTTATTTATATTATGAGCTTATAGCTTATTGTTCTGGCTTAATGATTCACGGTTATGAGATTTTGATTTATGTTTGTCTTAAAACTCTAATGGCTAAGGTCCCTTGGGGTGATTTGTATTTTGGGTTTATGAAAAGAGTATGACTATTCTGTTGCTAGACGGGCTAAGTAACTAAGACCATATACCGGGCCATTAACCTCAATAACAAGTGAACGAGATATGTATTGTGACTTTATAAATTGACTAAAGGAATTATGTTGGACTAAGGGAGATTTTGTTGGACTTATCGGATGTAAAGGATGTTATTTTACTACGTTTTGATAAAATGTGTTGAAAATATTGATGATGTCAGAAAATGTCGAATTTGTGAAAAAGTGTTTGGATTAAGGTTTGAGGCCTTGGAAAAAGTCATAAAAACGTACAAGTCATGTCAAATTTTCAAAAGAAATTTACACTTAGAGACATGTATTTAACAAAAGGAAGTTTTTCAATGATTTTAATTAATAACAATTATTTTTGTAATTGGGAATTTACTAGTCAAGTAAAATATATTTTTCATCGAAATTCCTTTTCTTGAACCACTAACGATTTATAAACCGTCTGTCGATCTTAATTGAGTAATGAAAGGGTGAAATCTTAAGAAGATTAAGTGTCGAGTAAAGGCCATTGGAACATGGATATATGAAGTAAACGAGATGTTGTAACTACCCATTAGCCCATATAATGACGAAAACATTTGATAATAAAATATTTATGTTCTTTTATTTTAAATTATTAAAATACTTGTATATATATATAAATAATATATATAATAATATATATATATATATATATATATAATATATATATATAGTATATTTGGAAATGCAGATTCTTTGTCAATCACTTTTGAGCTCTTCGCTCATTCCTTTTCGTCGGTTTTTCCTCCTGAGTAATTATTGGTGGAGTTGTATCGTTCAACGATCTGAAGTGTTTAAGCTTTGTTGTATTGATTTCGTACTTTGCCCAAGTGTTTTTAGTCGTTTTCGCCTAATTACCACACAACCATAATATAAGATAAATTATTGATAACGAGATAAAGTCTTAGTAATAAGACGATGGTTTTTGTAATAAATTAAACATTTGAGATAACGAGTTGAAATGATATGAATTTGAAATGGGATTTTGGGATGAGAATGAGGATTTTGCGTGAGTTAAGGCGAACACTTGTACAATAAGATAATTTTGTACAGTATTGATTTTTGATATAATTAGGTCATGTCGGGTACATTGTGCGCTTGCGTAGAGATTGTTTATATTCCTGCCTTATTTGAGATTGTGTCGTTGCTTTGATTGCTGATTGAGGTGAGTTCTTGTAGCCCTACTTTTTACTGGTTTTTTCGTTGGGGGAAAATGATACTCAGATGTGTTTTGAAATGTTTTGAATTAATCTGTGCGAAATGTGGTTTTGTTTTTTGGGACAAGATATGTGCTTATGACTGCTATGTGAATATTATGTGTTGATTTACTAGCATGTACCGTATTTGGCATGGCAAGGTTCTGTGTGGTACTTGCATGTACTGTGTTTGGGCATGCAAGGTTCTGTGTGGTACTTGCATGTACTGTGTTTGCATGCAGGTTCTGTGTGATTCACCCAAATATATGCTCCTAGCTGGTAGGCACGAGCCCTTTAGGTGCTTAAGACATAATTTGAGATCGACTATCGGGATCTATGTCTTGGATTTGTTAGCATATATTCACTGTCATATAGCACTATTGTCCACTGTTGAAATATTGGCACAACTTTTGGGTTTAAGGTCAAACCTACGAGCTCACCAACATTATTGTTGACGTTTGCAAGTATCATTTTTAGGTGTGTCGAATCAAAGGTATGTGATTGGTATTGGAAGAGAAAAGATGTAACCCAAGGAGACTGGGTTGAGATGGTCGTGGTTTTGAATTATGTCAAGTTTTTAACTTGTAAAGTTTGTCTGTAAACTTCAGATATTATGAATGTAAATTATAAAATGTGTGATCTTGTATCTTGTGTGATGAATGGTATCGTCGCATCCCGTGTTTCCGCCACTGACGGGGTGTGACATTATCAGTCCTTTATTTTATTATATTTTCTTATGCACTTTGAACATTATTGCCAGTTCTGTATATACGGCGTATTCATGTACATGATACAGTGTATTTGGCAGACTAACCCGTACTTAGATACTTTTTACAGGTTTCTCAATACGGTGTATTCCAGTTTATGGATATAGCGTATTGGTCTTCTGTATAGTTTGTTTTATTTATTTAATTAACTGTAGGTACTGAGATAGGATTTTGCATGTTTTTCCTATATTTTGCACATGACCTCGCTGTAAAGAAATCGAGCGAAGTTGGGGGAAGTATCGATCATCTGGAATCCTTTATGTGTTGTAGACATGATGATATTCAGACGCATTTACAACACACATTCTTACTCATAAACTCAACTTGGAGAATCTACGGAGCAAAATATCATTGGGAGTTTCTCATTCTAATTCTTTTAATTCCTGTTTTTAATGTTTTATCTATACAATGAGGACGTTGTATAATTCAAGTGGGGGGGATGGGAATTAAAATGCATACTTGTCCTATTTTTCACATTAAAATGCTTATATAATGCTCAAATTAAAAAAAAATTCAAGCATACATTTATGAAATTACTTGTTACATAACCCTTACATAACCCTTATTAGAATATAGTGAGGATTAACCTTATCCGTTTCCAATGTTTACACCAAATACCACGAAAAATATGAGTGTGTCGGTGATGTTGTAGACTTTAAAACTTGGCTTGGTATATTTATTCGAGACCACAATAATGAGTACTATGGATTAAGATGGAGTAACTTGTTTAAATGGTAAATTTCTAGGATTACAACCAAAAAGCCTATATATGTTGATTTATTAACTAACTATATTGGTTAGTTAAATCCCATATAAACCCTTTGTTTACTCTCATTATAAGAGAAAGATACCCCTAGAAAAACCTGTAGAGCCGATCCTTTAGGAATAACACCAACTCTTAGCCTACCCTGTTAGATTAAGTCCATTTATCAGTTGCTAGTCGCTTAAAGTGTAAAGTGTGTATTTCTCGAGTCTTGTGTCATTTTCTATCTTTGATACGGTTGGGAAGAAATTTGCACATTACAAATGGGAATATATAAAGTAGTCAAAACTCATGTATTTTTACTACCATCACAATTATTGGTACGTCCGAAGAATGAAGAATCATGGAGAAAATTATCCAGAGTTATTATGATCATGAAGATGGTGAAATTACACCTAGATTCATAGTTATGTTTAAAAAAATATTAATAAATAAAAAAATAAAAATGAAAAATAAAAATAATAAAAAAATTAGAAAAATCGCAACAAAATAGAGGAGGAAAGTTTGAAGATAATCGTTTCGCAAAATCTTAAACTGAAGAAATTATATCAAGGATTGATTATTCGTTGATACGTCTTATAAGTCAATGATGTAAAGTTTTATATAAAGTGGTAGATATCGCCACTTGTCTTGTAAAAGTATGTAAAGTATGGGATGATTGGGAGTTGAACGTTACGGGAACGCTAACTTAGGTTGTGGTTTTTGATCAATGATCAAGACGTTTATGTATATAGTTGTGTCTTTTTTATGGTAACGGTCTGGAAAAGTGTCTAGCAACTTGTACCTTATCTGTTTGGAACTTAGTCTATTTGTTTCGTAATTTTTATTTAACAACAATTTATTTCCCTTTCATAATCATTAACCTTGGGTTTTACTCGAACGAGGATGTGATCGAGTCATGCATGTCTATTCCATCGTTACTGCCATGTATGCGTGATTCAGCTGCCTTGTTGGTTTATTACTTTTGGTGAAAGTTAGAAGATCCACACCCTATATCATTCTTCATCCTAACCCTTGGTTAAACTCGAATGAGGATGTGATCGAACACACATGGTCTATTCCATCGTTACTTCGCATGTAATGTGTGATTCAGACAGCCATTTGTTGGTGTGGTACTTTTGGTGAAAGATTGTTAGAATGATCAACCCTAAACATTATAATAAAAGAACCTATTTTACCTTTATAAACTTGTTACTCCTTAGCTCTAGTGGTGGAGATGTGTATCCTTACCAAGCCTATGATAGAATAAAGTTCTATTGAGTCTTTCCCGGATAAGCTCATAGGGTGTTTTGTTGTAACGAGAGTGAATTAATGAATGATTCTATGTAAAGCAAGCGGTTGAAACAGCTTTTGCCCAAAGGAAATCTAGTGAGTTTGAAAAAAGCAACATCGTTCTCGCAGCCTCAACTAAAGTTCTATTGCGTCTTTTAACAACACTATTTTGTTCTAGAGTTCTTGCGATTGAATTTTGATGTGTGATGCAAACTTTTTCATAAAAAGACTTCAATTTCTCATTCTTGAATTCCGTACCATTGTCTGTTCTAAAAAATCTAACCGTAGCACGTAAACTCACTTGAATTCGAGTAATAAATGTGATAATCATCTCGGGAGCTTCATCTTTTATTCAAAGAATATATACCCAAGTGTATCGAGAATAGTCATCAACAATCACCAGAATGTACCTCTTGCCATTAAAGCTTTCTACCCTAATTGGACCGCATAAGTCCATATGTAGTAATTACAGCCTTTCGTTAGTACTTACTACCGGTTTGGGTTTGAGGATGGCTCGTTTACTTTTACCCTGCTCACAAGCTAAACACAAATGGTCTTTATCATACTAAAACTTTGGAAGACCAATGACCATGTCTTGTTTAGCAAGTTGATTGATGCTAGCAAAGTTTAAATGTGACAAACGATGATGCCATAACTAAGATTTCGCTGAAGTGGCTTTGGAAATTAAACACATTGGAGAAGAAGCTGCCATTTTAGAAATAGAGATTGTGTACAAGTTTGAGTTACGAGAATCGGTCAAAAGATCATCTCCTTTCTAAATTCTGAACACAGCATGTATTTGATCAAAAAGCAACTTCTAGATCTCCATCACAGAATTGTCTAATAGAGAAAATGTTAGAGAAAAGGTTGTGTCCAAGACCCTCAACATAGTATATGATGAGGTGTCATTTTATACACTTTTCAGGGTCATTTAACCTCCAAAATTATGTAAATATGCCCAATTATTGTACTTAATCATTTCTTTTAGATGTTTTAGCATTTGGGAAGCATTTGGAGGAAAAGTACGTAACTTGGGCTCGGTCGAGAAGAAACTAGACAGAAAAACAATACTTAAAGCTTGCAACTTCCATTCTAACGCCTTTGCCAAAAGTGCCTAGAAAGTAAAGTTTTTAATCAAGTTTGTGACTTCTCAAAGTGTGGAGACAGCGTCAAGATTTTTTGTTGATGCCATTAAGAGTGAAGGGCGACGACGTCACTACGACTTGTGCGACGTCACAATGACCCACAAAGAGAAGCCTTTAGAAGATTCGGCGGACTGATGATGTCAGGAAACCCTAGTGACACCGTCAGACCCAATTTCCTATATATACAAACCCTATTTTTTATATTTTGTGTGGAAAAACGTAGAGAAAAAAGAGGAACTTTAGTAGCAACCATATTGGTTAAATTTTAGGGTTTTTAAACCCTTTTGTACTCATTCATACTCCATGTTTAACTGAAGTGAAGTTCTTTCACCATTTTAATCATTCAATATGTCTATGTGTTGTTTTATTAATCTTTCTTCACTTTCAGTTAACATGCTTGGCTAAATCTATATGTGTTTGCTTATGATTGCATGAAACTTAGTTGTTAAATCTCGTTTATTATTGTTTCTTGTTAATGGTGTGCGCGTTATGCTTTAGAAAACTAGCTATTTGATCTTCATATCATAACATAGACGTCTAGGGAAACACGATTAGATTAGAGAATACCTGTGATTAGATCTTCACATCTAGATCATATTTGGGTGGATTTTAAATTAAGTATTTATTGCGCGTGAATTTACAATTTGACGTGAGCGATGTATGCAGGTAACCACCGTCTAGGTTGTCACGTAGATAGCGGACTTGACCAACCTGATGTTGCATTTAGAAACAAAACCACATTACATTAACAAGGAATACGGTAATAAATCAGATAAAACAACTAAGAGTAGTACAATGATTAGTAAACACGTTTGTTTAACCATATGAGTTTTTCCATCCATTTACTTTTATGCATGATTAGGAGTAGTTTAATAAACCCCCTCATCAAACCTAAGATTTACTTGCTTTCTAAAAAAATAAAAATACAAAAATAATCTTCCCTCAACCTTTATACCTTAGTGAACATACAATTCGAACCTACCTAAACTATTCCCCTAGAGAACGATATTAACCCCCCGAGTCTTGCCTATACTACACTACAACGATTGGGTACTCTACCAAGTAGGGTTGTAAAACTTCTGCGTTGCAACCCACCGCATCAAGTTTTTGGCGTCGATACCGGGGAATAGTATAGGTTTCGAATTCCATCTGGCTTAGGTCTACTCACTAGATTCCTATCAAGTGAGATTTTCTTTTTCTCTCTAGGTTAGCTTTCTCGTATTCTATCTTTTCTTCGTTCCCTTTATTTTGTAAACCTTCCTTTTCGTTAACCATCATGGGAGACTGATGTGTTTCAAAAGCTTTAAATTTATAAGACTAGAATTGTTGATTATTAAATGGAAACACACGGGTAAAAGTATAACCCACGTATGTAATATAATATTTTAGGTAAGACCAGGTCGTCCACAGAGATTTATTTGTGTTCAAATAATCAAGTGCAATAAACATTCATATAATTTTAAATAAATTGGTGATTGGATTCAATAATGGAGTAAAGATGACTACATTCCGGAATAGTTTGATAAATTTAATTCCTAAGAAATGGTGGATGATACGATCTCAGTATTCAAGTATGATTAACGATAAAAAAGGATTTCTCGTCAAAAAAACATTTTCCACAAATTAATCCTTAACCTAAGATTTATATCTAGTTAACTCGATCAAATGTGTCACTAAGATAATGTAGTTACTATTATATCAAATCTATTTTTTTATCAAATAACGTAACGGATTTCTCCAACCAAACGATAAAGAGCGTAGACAAATCTTTAAAACCATATAACATATAATGGGTCTTTTGACCAATACCGTTATATGCATACAATCAAAGTTGATAACCAAATTTGATAAGATAAGGCACGATAGGATTTCAACATAAGCTTAAGATTAAGAAGATCAAAATGATACTAAATGCTTATTTATTATATTAACAACACTGAGTAGTCATGAGAGATTTAGCCTCTCATGGCTATGAAGTTGATAACAAAATAAAGTAGAGAAACAAGAAACATATTATGCTTGGGTAAGAATATGGATCAAACTCCACCCTTTACAAGTTTCGGATCTTACTAAATCCTTATTTTACTAAATATTATGATGTTGTTCTTCGTTCTTCCAGACTTCGATCTTCAAACCCAGGTGTTGGTGAAGATATTTGAGAGAGAATTATTGTGAAATGATAGTTTGAATTCATGTGTATTATGTGATTTTCTTTCTCTATTTATAAGCTAAGAAGGGGTCGAAGTGCGGCGCACATTCTAAAATGTGCGGCGTACTTAGCTTAAGTCGGTGCAATTTCATTTAATGCTGCTGGGAAGTGCGGCGCACATTCTTGCAAAACCGGCGCACTTGGGGTGTAAATGCAGACTTCATTTAATTCCACTTAATTCTATTTAATTTGAAGGGAATCGACGCACGTATAAACACTTGCATTTTGGACTTTTTGAGCTCGGGATGTCTTCAAGTGAACTTGCACATATTTCATGCTATTAAGTACCAAAAGTTCACGAGTAATACTGAATATACAAATAACGCCGCCGAAAACATGTATAATTTAGGCGTTATCAGAGACAAAAATCCACCTCGTACTTTAGGAAATTATTTTTGACCAAGCCACAAGGGCTATTGAAACACCATTGAGCTCCCTCAAGGGAACAATGTAGTACCTCTGCGATCCGACACCATCCGATTGGTGCAAAACGGATGTGCATTCCACGGACTCCAGTCTGAAGATCCAAATCAACATCTTAAGGATTTTCTAAAACTTGTGGACTCACTTGACTTTAATGTTGAAAATAGGGAAAAGATGCGACTGTGTTTATTTTAATTTTCCCTTCGCGATCAAGCTAGCAATTGGCTTGAACGTCTGCTCGCGGGATCCATCACCACTTGGGAGGATCTCACTACCCGTTTCCTTGCTCTGTTTTTCCTATCGGAAAGAACTACAAAACTCAAAAATGACATCTTGATGTTCGAACAACATCATGGTGAATCTCTTTCCGAAGCATGGACTCTTTTCAAGGACTTACTCCAAAAAGTCTCTCGCCATGGCATCGATATTTGGCTCCAAGTCTAAATCTTTTATGACCATGTCAATCAAGCCACAAGGCACACCATCGATCATTCGGCCGGTGGCAAGCTTTGTAACAAAAGCACTGAGGAATCTTAGGAACTTATAGAGGACCTCGCCCTCTGTGATAACGAAAGTTGGAATGACCCAAGAGACTTTGCTAAACTAGTCAAGGCAATCTCTTTGCCTCAAGATGTCGTGAGTACATCTGACTGGCGTCTCATTGATCTAGAAAATCAAGTCTAACTCTTGATGGAAGCTCATCTTACTCCTAAACCATCCGTTCAAGTGAACAAAATTGCTTTTTCATGTGAGATTTGTAATGGTCCCCACAACACTCAATATTACATGGAAAAATCCCGATCAAGAAGCATTGTTACCATGTCATCCTCAGCTGTATTGACAAAACGGGAGGTAAGAGTGGATCCACTTTTAAACCCGAGCAAAAATAACCTTGTGACACCTAAAATCTCCATCATGGAAAAGTCACTCAAACCTTATGTGGAGGCAACCTCAAAATTCTCAAAACAATTTATCAAACCCACCTAATCATTTTCAATCAAATGGTTTGTTCCTGAACCGCACCTTCAACAACAACCCTAAAATTTTAACAATCAATCAAATCTTGATGGATTGATGTCTAACTTTATGGCATCTCAAGACGCTAGGTTATCTAAGTTTGAAGGCAATTTCAAACAACAAGAAAGGGAGATGACCAATAAAATTGACACATACTTGAAGCCCATCAATGATCGAATGACGGGAGCACTCCCAAATTGACACATACTTGAAGCCCATCAAGTTCATCCCATCCCTTCAATTTGGTCAATGTTATTAAAACATGTTTCAACTCAAGCAAAATAATGTTCAACAAGACCGAACCAACAAGTTAAAACATTAATGGTCAACAAAACTGAAACACCAAAATCAAAAGAACCTGAAAGAGCTTTAGAAGATGAATTTAAGGATTTGCATCTCAAGTTATCGGTTCTTGAAGTTCTAGCTATGCTCCCATGTACAACGTCATTTTGGATAAATATGCAAAAAGTCTTGAGTTAGGCAAAAATAGGTTCGCATTCATGCAAGGCAAAATGCCAAAGAAAATGAAGGATCTCGGATTATCCACCTACCTTAGACTAGGGGACTCCAACCTTTGATACCTTAGCCGATTTTAGGGATCTGTGTTGAACTTAATCCCCTTAAATTTCTTTAAAATGTTAAAAATTTGAGTATTATAAACGACCGAGAATGTCCTAGGAGGTTAGTATATGGAACTAAGTCACGTATCTCGTAGGACATAGTGAAAAACTAAGAGTATATTAGGAAAAATTAAAACTTTAAGAGGACTTTTACGCCAAAGATTTATGGAAAAGGAACCTACATGCCTCCTACTGTAGAAGAGGATTTTAGCAACTGCAGTGTGCCATAATAGATTGTAAGAAAGCTAAAATAGTGGTAAAGGAAGAAAAGAGATACTAGATTGATATAATTAAGTTATAAGGGAAATCGGCCTAGTCATATGGATACCACGCAAATCTGTACTTAACCTTAGCAAAACGGAAGTCTTACGAATCGCGACCTAGTATGAACTACATAGGTGCCCGAACCCCTACAATTGAAAATACTTTATGATGACCAAACAGCCCGGGAATTGGAAATAGCTAGGGACACGAACTCAATCCATTTAAAGATGTCCCAGTGTTTAGGAAAATGGTAAAGTTCTTAGGAGTTATACCTATAAATCTTAAGGGAAATATGTGGGAATTAGAGGATTTGATTTAAAAGAAAATAGATTGGAAGAGGCCACCAAAAGAATGACATGGTGCGTGACATATTAGGATTGAAATGATTGACCCTGATGAAAAAAAAATTAATAGAATCTTTCAATTAATTCCCACAACTAGGAAACTATCAAAAGAAGAAAAGCTAAGTGATATCATCGACTTGGAACATTTTCATGATTCCTAGGAGAGTGAATCCGAGTCTAGCTAGAAGACTCATTAATAAAGAAAAGCGCTTAGTGGGAGGCAATCCAATATTTTATTTTATGCATTTTAGGTGTGTCGTGTGTTTTTAATTTTCATTATTTGTCTTATATGTTTGAATTATATGTGATCTTGATTTGTTTTGTCTTTAACCTCGTCTTAATTACAATCAAATGTATTTTACATAAAATAAGTGTAGGGAAAAACATATGGTTTCTAAGAATCATTTCAAACATGTAACATAGATAGTTTAAGTTAAATCCACACTTTTATGTTTTATTTGTTTGTTTTGAGTCATATGTTCGTACTAACCGTTTTTATGGCCTATGCAGTAAATATTTTCCATGAAATCATTAATAGGATATGTTTGCAGAAAATTTTCCAAAAAACGAAGAAACAAAATTTCATAGTGTGTGGGGACGACGTCAGAATTAAATCCTAACAACGTCACCACTGTAGCAACAAAGAAATTTGCGTTTTTTTGAATTTTTGAAAAGATATTTTTGTTTAATTTTCTAAATTTTTGCAGAAAGCCACGATTACATTAGTACTAACATTCTATATTTATTGCTTTCTTAGGATTTTAGTCTATGATTAATAGGTTTGTCTATTATTTCCCGTCGATTTTACTCTTTGTATAGTTGTTTTTGTCTTTGATTCACAAGTTATATTAGATAAAGAGAGTCCGGAAGCTCTTAGGATTTTTGCTTGGACGATTCTTAGATGACAATTTAGCCAGTTTTACTTGTTTCTTCTTCGATATTAAGCAAACCAGGGGAGTACTAGTTTCTCTCGCTTTTTTTATTAATCTTCCCTTTATTCGTTTTTCGGTTACTCATAGAATATTAGGGACAATGTTCAAAATAAGTGTAGGAGGTAATAAAAGCCTTAGAAACTATTCTTTTATTTGCATTTGCTTTGTTCTTAAAAAGATGTGTAATATACTGAAACATAGTTTAGGACGGTAATTTTGGCCCAAATTAAATGTTTTTATGGCATATATCAATGAAACTGTAGTATTAGAAGCGTCTTATGAATAGGAGTTATATGACTAGCACAAAAACCCTATCACTCAAAAATTCCACACCAAAAATGTGAGGTTCGCCCCTAGATCTTTAGGAATAAAAGCATTCATTTAATGCTTATGAGAGTGTACGAGTAGTATTATAGATTCTAGAATTTTCTTTAGCAATTCATTCCGAGACTGCTAGCGAGATCGTATTCGTATGATTAGGATTTGCTAAGTGATAAGAGGCATTAGTGTAACACCCCCAAAAATGTGTGTCGCATCGGAATTGTGTCCGGGGGAGTTACTTCATAATACACAGCGCTAGATACAAGAGAACGACCTCTAAATGTGTCGTTTGAAAAGTAGCCTTGTTGATTTAATCAAGATCTGAATTTGATATAACATTTGTCCTATAATTGCATCACCATGAAAAACTTGAATATATAGACTACAATGCACATCAAATAATCCAAGCATCTATTTCACCTGAGAAAAACATGCTTAAAACGGTCAACATAAAGTTGGTGAGTTCATAGGTTTGAATTAGTATAAATATTGCAACAAAGATTTGCAAAATATGTAAGACCATTTAAATCCCCAAATAGTCACCAAAACGTATGTAAATTAGATCTCCTTTGTTCAAAGTATGTATTGTCATTTTATTCAAGGCACAGTAAATATCCAAGTGTGTATAAAACAATGATTACGATTACTCTAAGTTCATGAAACCGATACATTAATATAAAAATAAAAGTTCATATATAAGTATTTTGGGCCGTATAGACCCATCCAATCGTAATCCGACATGTTATAACGTTCGTTGTCCAGTGATAGCTAATCACCCGAACGGGGATTGTCAATCCCGAATAGATCTATTTTATAACATTCGCATGGACAACATGCTATAACGTTCGTTTGCCAAGTGATAGCTAATCACCCGAACGGGGATCCACACCCGAATAGATCTATTTCATAACATTCGCGCTCACCCTCCAAGTAATTTACAGTTCATGACGCTGTGACGTAGACTTATATATACCCATCACAGGTGTCCCCTCCAAGAACACCCGGGGCTTTAATTAAAGAATATACACTCCTGTTACCGGTGTCCCCTCCAAGAACACCCGGGCAGTAATTTCGTAGTCATCAGTTCAATCCGCTTAAGCTAATCCGTAATCATTTCAAAAGTACAGTATATATATTTTTGACCAAAAATAAAGTCGAGTAATATATCTCATAGCGAGCTATGCAAATAAGTATGTAAACCAATTTGTAATCAATCATATAAATGCATTCGCAAACAAGCATGTTCTCACCCCCAAAAATATATGTAAAACCAGTCAAACATGGGGCTATAAACTCACAATATCCTTTAAAAACAATCACATTGTTATAAGGTAACCGAGTAAGTAAAAGAGTTTGTAGACAAACATGTATCCCCCTCGCGGGTTTATAAAACATTCAAAAGATTGAAAAGCGAGGTTATGAAACTCACATTGATGTTGTAAAATGATTTGCAGAACTGCACATATTAATTACAGCACAACCGGAAACCAGAACGGCTCGACCAAGAAGTTGCACTAATCTTAACGGCTAAGTCTCACTAGCCTAAGATAATGTATTTGGGTTTCCCGATGAATGGTTACATCAACGCGACACGTTGATAAAAGATTTAGATTTCCATGTTGTAATAGTTTGGTGGTTGGTTAAATAAATAATTTGAAAAGTGAACGCAAAGTATGTAATATATTCTGTATATATTACATATGAAAAATAAACCTTTATATAACTCCTACCGTGAGTTATATAACAAATACAACAATCCCAAGATTAATGTGACGTATATAATGCTTTGCAAGTATTATATAATAAGTGTGAGTAAAATAATTAAACCAATTAGTTTGACTCGTTTTCTGAAATCACCACTTAATTAAATAAAAAGTTCTTGTATAAACGTAATCGTACGTTTTAAGATTACCAATTTAGTTAAACGATGTTTATAAAGCTTTTACAACAATTATTATGTTATCTTCTAGCCGACAATTATAAAATATAAAATAATATTTTATAAGTTTATATTTCGTTTCCTCGACAGGTCGCGTCTAAAATAGTTGTCTCATTGTAAAAGTATAGTTGTTGTTCGTTGCTCAGATTATCGTATAGTTATATCTTAGTATATTTTTAAAATATAACTTAGTCTCTTTTACCGGGTTTAAAATAATAAAAGTTTTAGTAACACATTACTAAATATAGAAATTTTATATAACTTTCGTCATGACTTTTCCGTTTACTAAACGATTCCCATATTCGTAAAATCTCCACGTTTTCCCTTAGTCAGTATAGGTTGCAATTATTAGCGTGTCCATATTTCAAGCACCCACGTGTTTTAAATATAATATTTATTTGTTATCATATCTAAACTAAATCAAATAATAAACATCATATTTTTTTAACCAATTTAAACCACCAATATATATCCGGTTTATAATTTATATGTCTCGATATATTTTATTAGTCAATTTATATAAACCAAACACACCCTCAAGGTTTTCCTGCTCACCCAAACACCGTCTTACGGTTATTCTGCTCACCCAAACGCACCCTAATCGCAATTCTGTTAAGCCAAACGCACCCTTATTCCATTTCTGCTACGCCAAACGCACCCTAAATCTGTCTTAAATCCAAACGCTCCCTTGTGCGGCTGTTAACAACCAAACGCACCCATTTCGTTGTCAACAACAATCAAACGCACCCTATTTGGTACACGGCAAACCCACACGCACCCTTTTGGTGCTTCGCCTAAACCGAACGCACCCTAGCGGCTGAGACAACCACACGCACCCTTTTAGGGTGGCTGTTAGACTCAAACCGAACCCACCCGTGTGGCTGTCACAGCCAAACGCACCACATTCGGTGGCTGACCCGGACCCGAACGCACCCTTTGGTGGTGAAAACCCAGCGCACCCTCGTTGGTGTTAAACCACCTAGACCAACGCCCCTTGTGGCTGTTTCTGTCAACCCACCACGCACCCTTGAGGTTTTAACACCAAACCAACGCACCCGTTTGGTGCCGGTAAAAACCAAACGCACCCTTTTTGGGTGTTTATAACAAACCCAGCCGCATCCTTATGGTGGTGGGGAAGGCGGTGCGTCGCCGGAAAAATGAGGAGAGGAGGTGGGGGTGATGGTGACGATGATGAGGTGGTGCGTGGGGTGGAGGCGTGGTGGTTGGCTCGCGGAGGTGGCGGCGAGGAGATGGGGAGGTGGTCGGCTGTGGCTGCCGGAGGGGGGAAGGGGAAAACGGCGCGTGGCCGCGAGTGAGTATGGGGATCGGGTAGATCCGGTGGTAGGGAGTCTTTTTGGATTCGGCCGGAAAAGTCCGCCGGAAAAGTTTTCCGGCGGCGGCGGCGTGGTGGCTGGCGGCGGCCGGTGGTGGCTGACCGGAAGAGAGGAGGGAGAGAGTGTGTTATGTGTGTGTGTTTTATATTTTATTAAAATGAAATAAATATATAAAACTTTTATATATATATTAAAAGTTTTAAAGGAAGTGACAAGTCAAAGATAATTGAGGGTTAATTATATAAATAGTATCACAGGGACCAAAAGTGTAATATTGAGAAACTTTTATAAAATATTGGTTCGGGACTCGTTTGAGCGACTTAACGGATGATTCAAATCTCGAAACTTGCGCCATTGTTTTCCAAATCATTTTTCTGATAAAAATGAGTATTTATTTGATAATATTTCATAAATATTTTTATAACATTTATATAAAAATATTTGTTATTTATTTGGTAAACCCGGTTATGTCTGGTCCGAAAGTAAAAATAAAAATAAATTTCTAACCCGTATATTCGCGTTATCAACAAACGTTTTCGAATAAAATGATGACTAATTTATTAAATATTTTTATTTAATAAAAAGTGTAAATTATATATAATTTAATTATTTTCTCGTTTCTAAATCTTGCGAGGGCATTTCAGTCACTTTCTGTTCGTTTTCGGGTCTCGGGCGAAACTAAAAAGTTGTCTGGAATGTTGTTTTACATCAAATTGCTTTAGAGTCCGAATAATGAAAACTTGATTTAGTGGTTCGTTTTTTATACGTCAGCTTATAAATAATATATATCTTTTTCGTTTTTGAGCCAAATAAGTTAAAAATAACTTCCATTTGAGAAATATAATAATAAATATGATTTATTATTTGAAATACGTTCCGAAAATTTTACTGGCCACACGATAATTGCTTTTATTAGACAATAAAATGTCAAAGGTCAAAAAGTCATGTCAGACCCGAAAAGTCAAAGGGTAAAATAGTCATTTAAAAATCCGAAAATTCTCAGTTGTTACAGTACCTACCTCTTAAAGAAATCTCGTCCCAAGATTAAATTTGTGCTAACCGTTTGTGTGACCAAGAAAAGATTTAAGATTTAATAAACCATTTCTAAACAAGACGCTGATAACTTTATTCAACAAAATTTAAATGTTTCGACACTTCTCCATATACCAAAATTTTTGGCTAAGTTTGACCAGGATATTTAATCCATCCAAATAGGTATCTCCAAAAATGTCATTACAGATCTTATGACTCAATGCTGTTATATCTCTCCCCTGCCGACATGGTATACGTTCGTTGTCCGGCATACCGGCACAGTGAGCATGACTCACCCGAACGGGGATGTCAATCCCAAATAGATCTATTTATAACATTCGCGCTCACAACAAGTAATTGACAGTTCATGATAATGGGCTCAAGGGTTATCGCTACTTAGGCAAACACGTAATCGTAAATGTAAAATGTACAATGGCATCCGATTGTAAAACATGCTATGTTTCTCAACCCAAAACTTGTAATTCTTATAATGTAAAACAGTTTCTGGGGCTATGAACTCACCTTGAGTGAGTGAATCGATTAATGTAAATCAAAACTAAGAAAATGCGTCATGAATACGCCCGAATGCAAAAACCTATATTTATTCTAGATCGTATGAGTACTTTGTACTTTGATTAACTTATACCATATATCATTTTTATATATCTAAATCTCATCTAATTGTCTCTTGTTTATTTATAAAAGTCGTAATGTTATTTAAATCTATTTTTGTTAATGAGTGTCTAAGTATTTGTATAAAAAAGATAATATGAAAATCATCGATTAGGCTTGTAAAATCATCCTTCAGGTAAATGATTATCAAAGTTCATTATTAGGTTGAAAAATCATTCTTTCTCAGGTAATATAATATCACATAAATCATCGATTAGGTTGGTAAATCATTTTTCAAGTAAATCGATATCAAAATTCATCAATTAGGTTTGATAATTCTCTTTAGCGTAAATAATATCAAATTCATCGTTCAGGGTTATATAACATCATAATCATAGATTAGGTCGTAAATGTCATATCTTATTCATTTAAACCCGATTGTTAGTGTTTCTTTCGTGCACGTCTTTCCTAATTAATAGTTCTATCTAGGATATGATAGTTTCACAAAATGTATTTCTAGCATGAAAATTAACTAAATTTTATAAAATTACTTTTATAAAATTAACTTTTTGTTATATATAATTATTTATAAACTGCAAATTGGCACAAACTTCTTTGTTATAGCTCAATTTTTAAGTTCTTTATATGGCCTACGATCCTCTGTTAATGTAGATTTTATATAAATATAAATTAAATATGTTATTTTTTGAATTAAACACGAATCTTTGATGTTTTTGTTTAATGTGATTAAAACTTGTTTTTATATAGTTTTTATTAGTTACTTTGTCACAAGCTCCTCTACAACACTTATATTAAAGTGGGTTGGCCCCAAGTCATCTTTGAGTTCCTTAAGTCCATTATTTGTCCATTATCATACGTCTCATATTCAATTTTATTATAAACTTTAATAGTTACTTTTAAAGCTAATAGGGTTTTATAATACTTTTTCAATAACTAACCCATACCTGTATTAAGTCTTATTCATTATATACATGTTTTTATACTTTCCATACATAACAAAAATAATATAACATACCCATGATCCAAAGTATTAATCCATTTACATTCATTAATTAATTTTACATATTAATAGTTTTTTAGATGGGAGTTTACTATCATATAAATGTTTATATACTTAAATTCACAAATGTAAAAATGATTAGGGTTTTTAGATAACCTTAAATGAAGTAGGATGATGAACAACAAGATCTAAACCTTAGTTTAGATATTAAACCCAAGCTTCCAAGACTTAGAAACCCTAATTCCAAAGAAAATCCTAATCTTAAACCTTTCTTAATTACCCCTTGTAAATGCTAATAGAAACCTACAAACCTTCTTGTAATACCTTAGATATGATGTTAGATCACTTGTATGTGTGGTAAATAAAATTGTATGGATTGTGTGTATGTGTTTGCTTCAAGCCCTGGCTAGGAAGAAGGAAACAAGAGAGATTATGAAGTTTTCTAGTTAAGGAATGAGTGTATGAGTTTTCTACAAGTCTAAGCCTCTTTATATACAACATGAACTAGTCAAGATTTCTTATGGAAAGTCTAAGACTTGTAGAAACAAGATAAGGGAATTAAGGAGAAATAGTGGTCAAAAACACTAGTCATGGACATAAGGTTTAATGAGTTAAAGTTGTACAAGTTCAAGTTGGTTAATTGTATGCTATTGGTTCCCTTTGGTGCTCCTTGTGTCCGAAAATTTGGGGGAGGGAGTAGCTAAGAAATATCTTTGATATCTTGTGGCAAAATTCTAGTAATTCTTGTAGTTATAAAGTGTAAAGGCTAAATGTAGATGTAATACTTGTAAATTGTATGTCCTAGTTGGGTCCTTGTATGTAAAATTTGGCTATGATAAATAACATAGGTGAATTTTATAAAACTTTGAGTATTGGGTAAAATAATGGGTATTCGTTGAAGTGTAAAAAAGTTTTGGTGGTTCCGTGAATGCCTAAACATATTTTATCGCGAAACGTAAACACTTTACGTAACCAATAAAAATAAAATGTGCAAAGTTAATAATTATCCTCTAAATAAATATCTAACACTTGCTTGACGTAAACATTTAATTATTTGATGCCCGTTTACGTTGAATGATAATTTTTAGCTTACGCGATTTAACTTAGCGATTAAAACTAAAAGCAAACGCGTACGAGACTAAAAATAAATAGTGAATTAAATGACGTCGTAAAATGGCCTGAAAACACGGAGTGTTATAGTCTTCCCCCGTTAAATGAGCCTTGTCCTCAAGGCTTAAGACGCGGCACTTGACGCCGGTGCGATCTTTGTAAAAAGGTGCGGATACTTCTTTTGAAATTGGTCTTCGCGTTCCCATGTGAACTCAGGACCTCTCCTAGAGTTCCATCGAACCTTAATGATTGGAATGGGGCTTTGTTTCAATCGTTTAACTTCATGATCTATGATCTCTACTGGCTCCTCAACAAAATAAAGCTTGTCATCAATATGTAGTCCATCCAACGGAACGGCTAATGGTTCATCGGCATAACACTTCTTTAAGTTGGATACATGAAACGTATTGTGAACCCTACTCAGCTCTTGAGTAAGCTCAAGCTTGTAAGAAACGGCTCTAACCTTTTCTAACACTTTGAAAGGTCTAACATATCTAGGGTTTAGCTTCCCCCATTTGCCAAAACGTACTACTCCTTTCTAAGGCGAAACCTTGAGCATAACTCTATCTCCAACTTGAAATTCCATCGGCTTACGCTTTAAATCGGCATAACTCTTTTGTCGATCATGAGCGGCTTGAATTCTCTGCTTGATCTGAATGACCTTCTCGGTTGTCTCTTGAACTATTTCTAGACCAGTGAGTTAAACTTCTCCAACCTCGGCCTAACAAACAGGTGAACGAGACTTTCGACCGTAAAGTGCTTCAAATGGTGTAGCCTTGATGCTAGCGTGATAACTATTGTTATATGAAAACTCAACTAATGGCAAATGGTTAACCCAACCCTTTCCAAAGTCGATCACACAAGCACGCAGCATATCCTTGAGAGTTTGAATAGTCCTCTCACTTTGTTCGTCGGTTTACAGATGGTATGCAGTACTCATATCCAAATTTGTACCCAAGGCCTTCTGAAGTGACCTCTAAAAATTTGATGCGAACCTAGGGTCGCGATCACAAATGATTGAGACAGGTATCCCATGCCTCATGACTACCACTTTTAGGTTCATCCTTGCCAACTTTTCCATGGGATCAGTTTCCCTCATTGGTATGAAGATTGCGGATTTAGTAAGTCGGTCAACAATTACCTAAATGATGTCATAACCTTGTGACGACTTAGGAAGCTTTGTGATAAAATCCATAGTGATATTATCCCACTTCCATTGAGGTATCTCGGGTTGCACCAACAAACCCGATGGCCTTTGGTGTTCAGCCTTGACCTTAGCACATGTCAAACATTTGCTAACATAGGTGGCGATGTCTGCTTTCATGTTAGGCCACCAGTATAATAGTTTCATGTCTTGGTACATTTTATCGGAACCCGGATGAACAGAATATTTCAACTTATGGGACTCATGCATGATCAGAGTCCTTAGGTCACCGTAGCATGGCAACCAACTTCTGTTATTTAAGCACAGAGTTCCACCAGCACGCGGTTCCAACTTTTCCTTCCTGGGTTTTTTTGGATCCTTTGAAGTCTCAATCAGCATACCTCCAACATCTTCAGCTTTGATGTTTTCCGGTTTCATTGCTTCTGTTTGAACCTCCAAAATTTGCTTGCGAAGATTCAAACCAATAGTCATCACTAAGGCTCGAACCCGTAATGGTTGATCTCGTTCTTTCCTTCTCAAAGCATCGACAATGACATTTGTTTTCCTCGGGTGATAACGAATCTCGCAATCATAATCACTTAGCAATTCCAACCAACGTCGTTATCTCATGTTTAATTCCTTCCGATCAAGAATGTGTTGTAAACTCTTGTGATCAGTGAACACGGTACACTTGGTTCCATACATATAGTGCCTCCAAATCTTCAGTGCGAACACTACTGCTCCAAGTTCTAAATCATGAGTCATATAGTTTTTCTCGTGAATTTTTAGTTGGTGTGATGCGTAAGCAATCACCTTCTCTCTTTGCATCAACACAGTGCCCAAACCTTTGATCGAAGCGTCGCAGTATACGATAAAATCTTCGCTTCCTTCAGGTAAAGCCAGAATTGGTGCACTACACAAATTCTGCTTAATCAGTTGAAACACTGCTTCTGCCTTGTCACCCTAATCAAACTTAACTCCTTTCTGAGTAAGCTTGGTCATTGACTTTGCAATCTTTGAAAATCCTTCGATGAATCTTCGGTAGTACCCAGCAAGACCTAAAAATTGACGAATCTCTGTTGGTATTTTAGGAGATGCCCAATCTTTTATGGATTCAATCTTGGCTGGATCCACGTGAATGCCTTGACTATCAATCACGTGGCCGAGAAATTGTACCTTAGAAATCCAAAATTCAGATTTAGAGAACTTAGCATACAATTCCTCTTTCTTAAGCAATTTCAGAATTGCCTTAAGATGTTCTTAGTGTTCCTTCTTGTTCTTGGAGTAGATGAGGATATCATCAATAAAGTCAATCACGAACTTATCCAAATATGGCTTGCACACCCGATTCATGAGATCTATAAATACCGTCAGTGTGTTCGTCAAACCAAATGGCATAACTTGGAATTCATAATGACCATATCGAGTTCTGAATGCCGTCTTTGGAATATCTTCTTTACGTACTCAAAGCTGGTGATAACCTGATCGCAAGTCTATCTTAGAATAAACATTGGGTCCTTGTAGTTGATCAAATAAATCGTCGATCCTTGGGAGTGGATAACGATTCTTCACCGTCAGCTTGTTCAGTTTTCGGTAGTCAATGCACATTCGAAACGATCTATCCTTCATCTTGACAAATAAGACCGGAGCTCCTCAAGGTGAGGAACTGGGTCTTATGAAGCCCTTGTCATAAAGTTCTTGGAGTTGGTCCAACAATTCCTTCATTTCAGATGGAGCTAATCGATAAGGTGCTCGTGCTACAAGTGCAGCACCAGGTATCAAATCGATCTGAAATTCCACTTATCGAGTCGGAGGAAGACCCGGCAAGTCCTTAGGAAATACTTCAGGAAAATCTCGAACGATCGGTACGTCCTCAAGTCGCTTCTTCTCCGACTTGTCTTCAGTCTTCTTTACAGTAACATGTGCCAAAAATACGAGACATCGTTTTAGCATGTACTTCTGCGTTTTAGTGCACGGGATGATGTTCAAACGAGTCTCATTTCCCCAGTTGCTTCCATTACCATAAACAATTGGCTTCCACGGACTTCGGTCTGAGGATCCAAACCAACATCTCAAGGATTTCTTAAAACTAGTGGACTCACTTGACCTTGATGGTGAAAACAGGGAAAGAACGCGTCTGCGTTTATTTCAATTTTCCCTTCGCGATCAAGCTAGAAATTGGCTTGAATGTCTTCCAGCAGGATCCATCACCACATGGGAGGATCCTACAACCTGATTCCTTGCTCAATTATTTCCACCGGGAAGGACCGCAAAACTCCGCAATGATATCCTGATGTTCTAACAACATCATGGAGAATCTTTATCCAAAGCATGGACTCGTTTCAAGGACTTACTCCAAAAAGTCCCTCATCATGGCATAGACCTTTGGCTTCAAGTCTAAATTTTTTATGACCATGTCAATCCCGTCACAAGACGAACCATTGACCAATCGGCCGGTGGTAAGCTTCGTGACCGAAACGACAAAGAATCCTAGGCATTGTTAGAGGACCTCGCCCTCTATGACAATGAAAGTTGGAACGACCCAAGGGATTTCGCTAAGCCAGTTAAGGCAATTACTTTGCCTCAAGATGTCCCGAGTACATCCAACCGCCATCTAATCGAGCTCGAAAATCAAGTCCAATGCTTGATGGAAGCTTATCTTGCTTCGACACAACCTACCCAAGTGAACAAAATCACTACCTCATGTAAGATCTGTAGTGGTTCCCACGACACTCAATATTGCATGGATGATCCCGAACAAGCCTTTGTTGAATACGCATCCTAGCGTACCGATGAAGCCGGAGGTAAGTGGTATACTTTCAAGCCCGAGCAAAACAATCTTGGTGACACCTATAATTCATCATGGAGAAGTCACTCAAACCTTAGGTGGAGACAACCCTAAAATTCTCAACATATTTTTTCAAACCCACCTAACCGATTCCAACCTAACGGTTCAATCATAAACCATTCTTTCAACAACAATCCTTAAAGCTTTAACAATCAATCAAACCTTGAAGGATTGGTATCCAATTTCATGGCATCTCAAGAGCTCATCTTACCCCTCCACCTTAATTAATGTTATTAAGGTACATTCCAAGGAGGCAAGCATTTCCCAGACAAGCCTGCCGCTAACCAGGATGGGAATCGAAACAGAAGAAATTGGAACCAACTCTTGAAGATGATTTCCAGGATTTGCATCTTAACCTACCGGTTCTTGAAGTCCTAGCTTACGCTTTAATCTATAACGTTGTATTGGATAAATACGTAAAGAGCTTAGAACTAGAAAAAAACAGAATAAGCATTCGTCCAAGGAGAAGTACCTACGAAAATGGAAGACCCTGGACTATTCACTCTACCTTGTAGATTAGGAGACTCAAAACCTTTCGACACCTTGGCCGATCTAGGATCATGCGTAAACATAATCCCAGTTTACATCTTCAAAAAGCTTAATGTCAGACTATTAGAAGAGACTGACCATATCTTTAGGTTGGCTGACGAAACCAAATCCTACCCCGTTGGGATTGTAAAAGACGTAGAAGTCCACACAGGGAAACTCAAACTATTTAATGATTTCTACATGATTGATATGAAGAAGGACCCCAAAACCCCTTTGCTAGTAGGAAGAGGATTTCTAGCTACCGCCAACGCAGTTATAGATTGTAGGATGGCCAAAATAGCGGTAGGAGAAGGAATCACTAGGTCGGTATTTGGAGTAAAAGGAGTAGACTTAGGTGAGGAGGAAACACCTTATTGGACCACACTTGGGAAAAGAGAGTCATACAAACCAAGACCTCGCTCGGATGGAATAGGCGCACGAACCCCTTATTATGCTAGGAAGGACTTCTTAGACCGCCATTTACCCGGAGAATGGGAAATTACTAGAGATGCCCGAGCTCAGTCATTTTAAAAATACCTTGGTGTTTAGGAGGATGGTAGAATTTTTAGGAGCCATACCTGTTAGTACAAATATTACGGTATTTAATCTACACATTCTCATTTGTTTTGATAATGACAAAATTGTGACTTGTAATACATATCGTTAAATGTACATGTTAATCGTAATCATATTTCGTCTCAACATACATCAACATCTATCGACGTCTCGTATCCTCGTATGTTACAACACAGGTTCGTACATGTTTGTTATGTTGCATTATGATCAAAACCTTATTTCACTTTTTGCATTTTATACCAAACGCATCACCATTTATATTTTACAACAAGAGTTTATACAGCCAAATATAATTTACAAGTAAAACTTATTATTTTGACAAGCATTCAACTAAACCTTTTATCTTTACAAAGTTTATTTTCCTTTAAATAAAAAGTAATTTACATCAGGTCTTACATCATCTATATCTTGCAAAATCTCTCAAAGATTACAAAAGATTTTTCTTGATTCGGATGAACAGTAGCCGGTTCCATAGGAGCGTCGCCGGTTCCATTGGATTTACAAGCTGGTTCCATTGCTACAGTGTCACCGGTTTTGTTTAGCTTTTCCTATAAATAAAGGATCATTTTCAATCCGTTTTTCATCACTTTTAACACACTTTCTCCATCATTTTTCACACATATAGATATGTAAGAATGCATCCATAAAACCACATGATCATAATGCATCTAACTCTCATTTTTTTGTAAGCATACACCCAAAATGATCCACCGAATCAAGCATCCAGATCTTGCCATCCACATCCACCGAAGCAAGAGTTCTTGTCATTTCCATCCATCATCAAGCATATACATAAGAAAATCTACAAGACTAGAGATCTCATGTCATTCATCCATCTGAAGACTTCCCATCAATAGAAGTTATTTTAGATCATCATTCATTCATTTTCATTTATCAACCAAACACCATGTAATATGTAGAGGTTATGTGAGTTATTTATAGCAGGTTAGAATATGGGTTTTATTGTTGTATTAAAAGGGATGTTAGGTTGGTTCTACCTTGATCTAGAACTCGGTATTTAGCTTTGTACCGGATAAATTGTAAGCGACGATGGTTGGATTCTACCGCGGTGTTAAGGAACTCGGTATTTACTTTGTAACCCGAAAACAGAAGAAACAATTGTTGTAATTTTTTTCTCCACGCCGAGAAGGGAGCTGTTAACTAGTGAAGTAAAACTCTCGAGTTGGTCCTCGGGAGTGAGTAGGGCAGAAGAGGAGCTCCGTGACCGAACCACTATAAATCATCGTGTTCGGTTTGGTTTCTCTTTACATATCGTTATTTCTTTACATTTAATTATGCTTATGTTGTGGTTTGATGCTTATGCTACTTGCTTGTTGATTGGTCTCCATTATACATATAGTCGTAGACTATAATCGATACTTTTCATATTACGTCGTGTTTGTTTGGTCATTTGATAAAAAAAATTTAAATTTAATCGAAAACGTATTCACCCCCCTCTACGTTTTCCATAATTGATATCAGAGCCACGTCTTTCTAATTTTCAAAACAAATAGTTTTCAAAATCGAGTACGGTCCATGTATCAAATTTTTCAAAAAGCGGGACTTAATATGAAAAGTATATCGTTCTTAGAAGTCTTGATTGTTGAATATATTTGTTATACAAGCTTGAATAATGACTAAAATTTGCTATATAAGTCTACCTTAAAGCCTCCCAAGTGTTAAACCTTTTTGTCGGGACAAAATATGCGTTTTTAGAAAAATCAATCAGACCGGCGGTTCTGTTCGCTAACAAAGCCGGTTTCATTTGGCAAAGGAACCGGCGGACCCGGTTCTACAGTAGGTTTTGCAAAAATTTGATCAACTTCAAAAGGTCGTAATATCTTTACCGTAAGTCCGTACGAGTCGTGCCACCTATCGTTTCGAAGAGAAATGAGTCTAGTTTCTAATAGAATGGGTTAGAGGTACTGATTATAAGTTTAAGTAAATCGAATTTTTAAAATACTACAAAGTGTTCAATATTTTAAGTTTCGTATCAACATGAAAACTCATATTTTTTAGTCGGGCAATTTTGGTTGGTATCCTTTAAACTTTTATGCATCATTTCTTGAAATAAAAATAGTTTGGCCATTAATCAAGCTTGTTATACATCTTTATATTCAACGCAAGGCGAAAAGAATTTTTTTCGTACGATAAATGACTAGTTGCCTTAATTTGCATTGTTTATTTGTTTTGATTGTATGCTCATCTCAAATTGAAATTGAACTTGTTTATTTGTGGATCATATGTGTCAATCTTGTCATTCCTTCGCTTGTTTGATTGATTTAAGAAATTTACATGTCAATATGGTTTCGAAAGGAGTGTTTGGGATAACTTCTAGTTTTGTTGAAAATGTTCTTTCATAATGCTTAGGTAAGTCATATATGTATAAATGATGTTTAAATGTGTAATATGGTATATGATTACTTGTTGCACCTTAATTGATATTATATACTCTTTGCATCTCATATGTGAGCTTGTTGTTTTCATGTAATCATTATGTTTAGAAGACATGTACTATGTGTTAGCTTTCCGATTTCATGAATATGCATACTAAATCTTATGCTAGGTTGCGTGTACTTCATGTAGGCATATTTATCATTCCATGGTTATGCTATATCAACTCTTAAAGATTAAGATCTAAGTAGAATAGTTAAGTGTTTTGTAGAATATTGGTATAAGACATATGCATATTAAAGTGGAATTGGCAACTTGAATGTTTTATCCAAAATACTCAAGTAAGGATGAAATGTAATGATGTCTTGTTGTAGCTTTAAAAGTATTTTTCAAAGCGGGTCAAAGTGATAAATTATTGGTTTAGTTAAAACGGGTCAAAACTAGTGTTTGGCAAAACCTATAAAGAATGGTTCCGCGGTTCATTTAGACCAAGTGTGCATTTGATATTGAAGTATATATTTTATGAACAAATTCTGGAAGTTTTGATGTTATGAAGTCGAGTTTCGGTCATCTTAGTCATATATAAAATAAGGACAACAAATTTTGTAGAAAATAGGTCATTTTGGGAATTTCATGTAAAATCAACCATAAGGAGTTAAAACTTATGCCACCCGCCATTTTAAAGGCAATTGAGTCTAGATAGCCTCAAATGTTGATTTGTGGTTTCTAAAATAATAACAAATGGTCGATTTTTGGTCATGGCGTTTCCGCCAAAAGTTTTAAATATTTTTGGCTTTCTTAAAAAAAAGGGGGCATTTCAAAAATATTTTGATAAAATTATCTACACATTGTGACATTGTCATTTCATCTTGTCAATCCTCCATAACCACTAGTTCACCAACTTGTTCTTCATCTCCCAAACACTACTAATGTTATATTTTCCATACTAGTGGTAAATATGATCTTTTCTTTGTTAGTCTTTTATGACTTCTTGCATTGCATATACATGTGTTGGTTATATGTTCTTGTTTGATTATTGTTCTTGTCGTTATCTTGGTGTTTGGTAATTATTTGATTAATTGAAAAATGCGTAATCTTTAGAAAAGATTTTGTTTCATTTTTTTGCTTTCATGCTTGTGTTCGTGATACTAAATGTTAAGGTTTAAACATGTCTTGCATAATTCATACATAATTTTGTATCTTATGATGTCTCGTATGATCTCATAGTTTGTCTTTTTGATACTTGATGATTTGGATGTGGATATGTCTATGATTAATAGTTCTTGTTCCTTGTTGGCATTTCTTAAATCTATCCGTATGATGGTCTAATTTATACATGCTTAAAGATGGTTTGTATGATCTTTGCAACTTGTTCCTTATATGACATTGCTACATGATTTATTTGCTCTTTTGCTCTTATGTTATGTCAAAGTATTTTTGGTATACTTGTAGAAGTCTAGGATCTTCCTTTTGGAGCCACATTATTTTAAGAACCAAAATCAACAAACAAGCGAATGAACAATATAACAAGATTGATACTTGTGTTTCAGAAATAAACAAACTCAAATGCAATAAGAGATCTCGTATCTATTTTTTCCTTTGGCACATACCTTTTGCGTCATTAATCTTGTGTTTGGTTGAACTATTTGAAACATGTTCTTGTATGAATGTTCGTATTTCTCAAATCGTTTATGTTTGAATTCTTGAATGCTCGTTTGTAATCTAAATCGTTTATGATGTCGGTTAGTTTTTATGCAATCCATGCTTCTTGTCTTTCATTCCCCTTTAGAATTAGGAACATTTGGTATAATAGAAAATTATAGGATCTTAGTGTTAAATCTTTTCATAAGCCTTTTGCATTATCAGGAAACTCTATTTAATCACTATCTTAAGCGAAAAATAGGTTTAGAAATCATTTGGAAGATTTCTAGGACTTTTAAGATTTGAGAAACCTTATCTGCAGGGGCCGTATTCGAATTGCAGTAAAGCCTGTTCCATTATTGCAGATGGAACCTTCATGCCGGTTCTACAATAGGCAATTTTGCCGTTTAGGTAAGTTACTTTTTCAATCCAACAACTTTAATTAGGTCATAATAGACTTGTATAAGTCACCCAATAGTTGGTTATGACATTATCTATCTCTTAATCCTTTCAAAAACTCATCGCATTATCTAATATTTACTCGAACAATGTATATGGACTCTTTAAGCTAGTGCATCATCGACCTCAAACCTTATTTGTGATCAATTGTAAACATGTTTTGTTCATATACCATGTCTATCTATTGTCTACATTTAAGTCATTGTCGTGTGATATACTTGAACACGTTTCTTTCGACTTTGTTGGTATAAATGTTTGAACTATCATGTTGTGAAATGATATTCTTGCTTCTATCTTGTACTAACCTATTTGGAATTTTGTAGGTGCGATATCTTTATCAAGCTAATTTGTGCTCATTCGTACATTTATCATTCTTTGATTCATATTTTACATTACATATTCATGCATAATCATCATCACCACTTTACTAATAATCATACATTGTTAGTTGCTTGAATTGTCATCACCATCTTCCGCCACCTATTTTACTACACACAAAATTGTCATATCTAGCACCTCTATTGCTTCATCAACCCAACAAGGTTAAGTTAGAGATTAAACCCCTTTTGACTAACTTGAGTCTTCCACCGAGTCTTCATTACAAAAAGAATCATTATGAATACTTCCTCCACCACCACCATAACCACAACCTACCAGTGACTCAAAACCAATTCAATTTATGAAGGATAAATCACCTTCTACATATCTCGATACTCATAAGCTCATTTGCCTATGTTGTCAAAAGCCAAGTGAGTTTCGTAATGAAATGCGTCTTATTCCCAAACACATCCTTTCAACCTTAACAACCTCGCCACCAAAACCAACCACGATGATGCATGTAATAGGATTATACGTTTTAGCTTACTTTTTTAGGAGCTCCTTTTAGTGAATAATATTTTATTTTGGTTTTAGAAGAATCATATCATATCATATACACATCTTATTATATATGACTTCCTCGAAAGACGAAGTACATATTACACTAAGTTTTCTTTTTGTAGGTTCAAATATACACTTTAGTGTGTATGGCATTCTTGTCTATGGACGAAATTTATCTTTTCATATCATTTCTTTTTAGGTTTACTCATATACACGGTGCAATATATGGCATACTCGTCTCCGAACAATGTTTGCAACTATTAATTTTCTTTTATAGGTTCAAGCATATACACTTTGTGGTATATGGCTTACTCATCCAAGGATGAAGTTTGCATCATTCATTTTTATTTTTGTAGGTTCATTTTGACACCCTCGAGCAAGGGGGAGCATTCATCAAGAAATCATATTGGGTCGTCTATACACTCGTTGTATATGACATATATGTCTACGGAAAAAAACTATTATTGCACTAATCGTTTGTTTTGTAGGATCATACTTGACGCCCTAGAATAAGGGGGAGCTTTCGTCGAGCTTTCATAGCATGCATCATATATACACCTTGTTGTATATATTTTACTCATCCAAGGACGAATATAGTTTTGTACTAATTTTTATTTGTAGCTTTTTAATCATATCTTGACGCCTCGAACAATAGGGAGCCTATCGTCAAAGGGGAGCATGCACGCATTCATCATCATTTTTACTATGCGACAATCCTTTGCGTTCCGAATAAAAGGAAGATGACATTTTCTTCATCATATAGTTTCATATTTTTTTATATATGTTGCACGAAACTAACCATTTTGTAGGTTAAGCTTTCAATTTTTTTCCATGGATCCGCTATAGACCAAGGACAATTACCTAGAGGATGCAACAACATAAGGGGTTAGAGTAAACCATTTAACTTCACTAGGGATGATGCAAGCTCGCTTTTTCGAGGAGAAATGAAGTTAAACTCCAAGGACACACCCTTTTTGTTTCGACAAAAGGAGGAGAAGAGTGTAAACGGAGAAGGTAATGTAAAGGTATTACGAGGATACAAGTAACTTTTACTTTTACTATATATTACATTTACATATTTTGTCATCATCAAAAAAGAGGGAGATTTTTAGTGCAGATATTACGGTATTTAATCTACACATTCTTGTTTGTTTTGATAATGACAAAATTATAACTTGTAATACATATCGTTAAATGTACATGTTAATCGTAATCATATTTCGTCTCAACATACATCAACATCTATCGACGTCTCGTATCCTCGTATGTTACAACACATGTTAGTACATGTTTGTTATGTTGCATTATGATCAAAACCTTATTTCACTTTTTGCATTTTTACAAACGCGTTACTTTTAAATTTAAACTAAAGTTTATGCCTAAGTATATTTTACAAGTAAACTTTATTTTGACAAGCATTCAACTAAACCCTTTTATCTTTACAAAGTTTATTTTCCTTTAAATAAAAAGTAATTTACATCAGGTCTTACATCATCTATATCTTGCAAAATATCTCAAAGATTACAAAAGATTTTTCTTGATTTGGATGAACAGTAGCCAGTTCCATAGGAGCGTCGCCGGTTCCATTGGATTTACAAGCCGGTTGCGCATCCCGACATGGGTGTCGCCGGCTTCTTGTTCACTTTAACTAAAAATAAAGGATCCTTTTCATCCATTTTCATTACTTTTAAACACCCCTTCTCTATTCATTTTTCACACATATAGATCTGTAAAAATGCATCCATAAAACCCCATGATCATAATGCATCTAACTCTCATTTTGTTGTAAGCATACACTCGAAATGATCCACCAAATCAAGCATCGAGATCTTGCCATCCACATCCATCAAAACAAGAGTTCTTGCCTTTTCCATCCATCATCAAGCATATACATAAGAAGATCTACAAGACTAGAGATCTTATGCCCAGTTCATAAGCGCCATAAAAGACTTCCATCAATGGACTTATTTTAATACATCATTTAAAATTCATACTCATTGCATTTATCAATCAAACACCATGTAATATGTAGAGGTTATATGAGTTATTTATAGCGGGTTAGAATATAGGTTTTATTGTTATGTTGAAAGGGATGTTAGGTTGGTTCTACCTTGATCTAGAACTCGGTATTTAGCTTTGTACCGGATAAAGTATAAGTGACGATGGGTTGGTTCTACCCGGTGTGTAAGAATTTGGTATTTAGCTTTGTACCAAAAAAAGTGTAAGCAACGTTGTGTAAGGTTTTCTCTGCCGAGAAGGGAGCTTGTTGATCTAGTGAAGTAACTCTTGAGTTGGGAAGTACGCGAGGAGTGTAAAGTAGGAGTCGGATAATAGCTCCGTGACCAAGTACACTATAAATCAAACGTGTTCGGTTTGCTTTCTCTTTAGCATATCGTTATTTCTACGTTTTAATTAGCTTATGTAGTGGTTTGATGCTTATCTACTTTGCTCGTTGAAAGGTCAATCCATATACATGTAGTCGTAGACTTTAATTCGATACTTTTTCATATTACGGTGTGTTTGTTCGGATAAGCAAGGGGGTTTCATTTGAGACAAAAGATTATATTTAAATTTTAATTAACAAAAAATAAAGATACATACAATTAAAACAAAAAATTAAAAAAAAAAAAAAAACATAAAAAACTAAAAATCCAAAATGTATCACACGTTGAGCACACCACAGAGTGGCGCCCCCCACGCCACCAAAATCACACCCACCCAACCAACACGCACGTCCCACGAAGCCGTCCCAGCCACAGAGTATGTAGAGCTGCCTCAAAATCACTCCAGCAAGTTCGTACCTACGACCAACAACGTTGGCCCTAATCCGCAGTCAGCAAAACCCCCCCCCCCCTTCTACGTTTTCTACAATACCTATTAACCTTAAAAGTAATATGTGGGAATCAGAGGACCTAATTAAAAACCTAATTAACTGGGAAAAACCACCCAAAAACAGAGATGTAACATGGCACGCCAAGATTAGACTAATCTCCCAGACGGAGAGGAGTTTACCAAAACCCTACAGTCAATCCTCACCCCTAGAAGTCTCTCCTAAAGGAGAAAACCAAGGGGAAATCACGACCTTGACTACTTCTACACACATAGTGCACGTTGACTTCGTGTCTAGCTACAAGACTCGTAAATAAAGAAAAGTGCTTTTTGGGAGGCAACCTAATATTTATTTTTCCTGCTTGTCTTGTGTTTTATTCTTTTCATTTTATTCTATCATGTTCGAACCCTGATCTTTTAATCATGCTTTGTTTTTTTTAACCTCGTCTTAATTTCAATCAAAGGTATTTTGAAAATAATAAGTGTAGGGGAATTTATCCAGTTTTTAGAACCAAAGTTCAAGCATGTTAAATAAATTGTTTAGATTAATTCGCGTCAGTTTTGAGTCATATGATTAAATTGTCAAATCTCAGGTTTTATGCAGCTATTTGTACAGGAATTAACTTATGAAATCAAGTGCAGGAAATTTTTCATCAAAAACAAAAACTTCGTTTTCACAAAGCATGGAGATGTCATCACGATTTACACGCGACGTCGTCACCACGACACCTGTGACTGTGTCAGGATATCCCTGACGGCGTCAAACGCCCAAGTCTAGAAAACTTAAAGTTTTTAATTATTTTTGAAAATAAAACTTGCATAACATTTAAAATATGTACTCTTATGTTATAAACCTGCAAAACCAATAAGTTTAACAATTCTCTCATCCTATCTTTACTGCTTTATCGAATCAAACCCTAATTTCACATTGTATATTTGTATATCGCACATTTATGCTTGGTATAGTTGTCTTTGTCTTTGATTACAAGTTATATTTGATGAGAAGAAGCTTGGAAGTTCTTAGGAAGTTTCATTGGATGATTCTTAGAGGACGATTTAACCAGTTATCGCATATTTCTTCTCCATTATTGAGCAAACCAGGGGAGTACTAGTTTCTTTTACTTGTTTTCTTTTCCCTTTAATTCATTTTTATGGGGTACTTCTATAGAACATTGGGGACAATGTTCAACTTAAGTGTAGGGGGAAAATAAGCATTAGAAACTATTCTTCCATTTTCCATTTGCTTTGTCCTTAAAATGATGGATAATATATCGCAACATAACATAAAAAGGTAATTTTGACCAAAATTTAATTTTTTTATGACACACACCAACAAAAACCGAGTATTAATAGCGTCTCATGGATAGGAATGTGTATGACTAGAACAAAATCCCTCTAAATTCCCACTCCTCCAAAATGGAGGTTCGGCCCTTAGATTAATATACCATTACATGTTCGAAGTTAAGGAGTGAGCAATCAAGAGTGACTATTCGTCATTACGGTATGTATGCGTGGTTTTGGTCGCCTTTCTGGAACACTTGTATCGATTTACTTTAAGATTATGAGAGTGTATACCAGTAGTAATATTAAATCTAAACACTTGTTATTGTGAGCATCAAAGAACCGGGAAAAAAAAACTATAGTAAGTATTAGGATTTGCTTGATAAGAGGCATTAGGATTAACCCATGTTTTAAACCTGTAATTGTTATGATGGTCACACCGATCATGTAACTATCCCACACCCTTGCCATGCACTCATCTTTAGTGCAGGATACCCCTAGTACAACCCTCCGAGCCTATCCTTTTTCACGGTTCTCATAATTTTCTGGTTAAGCCGGACTATTAATGAAGAGCATTGTCACCCTTAAACCAATCATTACACCCAAATCGCCTTAGCCTACCTTGTATGTACTCGCTTTTAGTACATTATTGTGTTTAACCCAAGTTAATTATTGAGTACACGGTTGCTAAGTCCCTATCCTTGTAAATACAGTTTTGGGACGATTGGGATTCATGGTAGTATTTATTTCACGGAAGAATGGGGAAGAAAAGTTAAGTCAATACCCCCATATATTTGTTAGATGATCTACATGTTATTTTGATCCACCTCAAATCGAGTCATTAGTTAGATTGTAAATATCGAGTATGTAAAAAGCTCAAGTGTAGGGGTACGTGTTGTAAACCCCAAGTTATGATGTATTATGTTATTCAAAAAAAAGAAAAAGAAAGAGATTGATGTAGAGTTGTGTAGAGTTTTATTCTTCTATCGAGTCTTGTGCTTATGAACCAAACCAGCGTGTATTCGTGTAAATAATTAGCTAACCCTTCCACTCCAAATTCACCCAAAGCCACCAAATATATCCCATCCATTTCCATTTTCATTAATGTTATCTTACACCTACACATCACAACCCTTTAAAAGACCTCTTTGATAGTAATGAATAATACTTGCGCCTAGCGGTGGAGGTTTGATCCTTTACCAAGCCTATGGTAATTATAATATTCTAGTCTATGATAGGTAATGAGTGTTGATTTTTTGTTTCCCCCTTTATGTTATAATTTATTATACACTCGAGAGAAAGCGAGAATCCCAAACACTTATGTGAGGTGCTAGTGTATGCTTTCTATACTTTTAATTACGAGGTCTAGAAGGTTGTGTTGTAAAATACTTTTAAAGAGTAGGTTAAATGACCCTCATATTGTTATTGTCTAGATAGAAAAGCCCATTTGCTTGAGGACAAACAAATCCCAAGTGTAGGGGTATTTGATGAGGTGTCATTTATAAACTTTTTAGGGTCATTTAACCCCCTAAATAGTGCATTTATGCCCAAAATATGTACTTAATCATTCCTTTTCAGGTATTTGGCATTTGGAAGAAATACACGTGACTTGGGCTCATTTGGAGAAGAAACGGACAAGACTACGGACCAATACCAAGACTCTTGAAGATTTGTGCTCACAACGGCTGGAGATGGCGTCACCAACTCTACACGACGCCATCAAAACCCACTTAGTGACGGCGTCACAACATTTCATTATGGCGTCAGCACGAACCGACTCGCACGCTGATCTAGAATATTCTACTCACGACGGCGTCACGATTAAAATGCGACATCGTCGCAGCGATTTATCTATATATACAAATCCATTTTTAGGGTTTTAAGGGTGTAACTTTAGAGTAAAAGAAAGGGACGAACCCTAGTTTGTTTAGCAGCTATTAGGGATGATTTTAGGGCCTCAAAACCCTATTGTACTTCCTTCAATTCATGAATTAATCAAGTAAGACTATCTTAAGCATTCAATATGTCTTGTTGTATGATTCTTATTTGCTCTTGCTTTATCTTTAACATGCTTGGCTAAACCTTCTATTGTGTTCATTTATGATTGTATGAAACCTAGAATGTAGATCTTAGTGGTGTTGCTTTTTGTGATGAATATGCATGTTAGGTATTAGAAAACTAGCTTTTGTCTGTATCGCTGTTGATATGTCTAGGGAAACATGATTGTGTAGAAAGGATACCATCGGGTAAAAGTCTTCATACTACCTTGCCCCTTAATATGGTTGATCCACTCTTAATATATTTCACATGCATTTAATATACTCTTAGGGTCCGGGTAATAGTCTTCATACTACCTTACTTTGTGTTTTGCCTCAACGGAATATTAAATAGACGACGGGTTCGTGTAATTCGTTCATGACTTAGGAAATAGTCACATAGATCAACACAAGTGTGACAAAGCAACAATACCAGGAGAAGCAATCAGGGAGTATTACATGATTAAATGAACATAATCTTTTATTATATTGTTATCATCAGTAGCTTAGTTTATTATTTAGTTTAATAGATAAAACCAACCAAACCTCTCAAATATATGATTTTACCTACTTTCCTATAAACATAAAAATACAAAAAGAATCTTCTCTCGACCCTTAGAATTCTGTTAGACTGTGATCACCCTTCCCAACCTATTCCCCTAGAGAATGGTAACAACCCTCGAGTTTTGCCAATACTACTAACACAACGGTTTGGTACTCTGCCTAGAGAGTTGTAAAACTTGTTGTAGAAGTCCCTTACGACAACTACAACAATAGCATGTTGTTGAAGTGCTTCAAACTCTTTGATGTTGTATTACTTTTTGAAAGATCTTTTTCAAGACGTTCACATTTGACAACTTGGTCCACATAATCACATTGTAAATCAGTGAATTCATCGAGAGTAGTATACACACCAAGTATAACATTCATGTGATCAACATAATAATATTCCCTGGAAAGTTGGTCGATTTCATTCAAAACTGTGTTTTTTGAGTTTCCAGTTGAGATTTAAGAGAGTCTACTTCATGTTCAAGATAATTAAAGTATCTCAAATCAGCAACCATTTCCTCTTTCAAACACAAGTGAAATTTTTCTAAATCAGCTTTGATTTTTCGAATTTGAGGACAAAAATTTCATTCGATTGTATTTTGAATGAATGGATCTATGTGACCAAAATATGTTCTTTTGGCGATTGTTTGTTTGCAACATTCCACTCCATCAAAAATCGTGTCAACACTACTTTTAATTTTGAAAAGTTCTTTAGAGATTTTAAAAATTTGATCCCACGGAATGGATTCATCCATCCGTTTTTCTAACAAAGTTGTTTGTTTATTAAAAGACTCTTTTGAATTTTCATTCTTGACAGGTGTATGACTCATTTTCAACCTTTCTGAAAAATATCTGTGTTCAGACGACTTTTCACGTTGTGGAAGGAACAAATCATAAAGATTATTCAATTTTTTTAATCAAACGGTTTGATTAAATCACTTAATTTTGATCGAATTTATTGGGCAAGACGAATCATTTCGTCAGATTCAGGAGCTAACATTAGAGAAAGATTATCATTATAGCAACCTATATCAAACATATGAGGATTCGCTCTTTGAGCTTTCTTGAGGAACTCAGGTTTAACAAAACTCGTTTTACAATTACAATTAAGCATATTTATTGTTTGAACCGATTGGCCGGTTTTATATACAATATCATCTAAAATCTTGACTTTGTTTTCTAAAGCAATGACCTTTTCAATTTATTCGTCTTCACGGGTTTTGTAAAACTTATTTTAAGCCTCTTTTTCTTGTGACATTATGGATATGGTTTCTTGATGTGCAAAGAGCTCCTTTTTCATTTCTGAAATCGTTTGATTTAAATCATTTATCTTTTGAGTATGTTCATGAAGTGACTTTTGAGATTCCATTTTGTATGACATTAAATCTCCTTTAGATTTTGCATAATCAATTTCCACCTTTAACGCAGATACCTATCAAGTTCAGTTTGAACTCCTTAAGGTCTTTGAACATCAATTGATTAGTCTTTGACAGTTCATTGTTTGCTTCTTTGAAATGGTTATTTGATGATTCTAAACATTTATTTTTGGTTTTGAAATCCTCAATTTCACCTTTTAATTTATCAACTAAAGTCTTGTTTGATGATTCCAAAAGCTTATTACGATTTTTGTTGTCATCAATTTCACATTATAGTTTATCAATTAAAGAAGCAAACAAATCATGTTCTTTAGCAAGATCATCATTATCCTGGTCAATCGTTTCTCCATTAGTACTCATATCCAATGAATTAATAGTGATGTTAGTATCACATTGTTCCTCCAGATATGCGTTATTAACAGATTCAGGTTGCTTAGGATGTTCTCTGTCATTGGCAAACACATTATAGTTATCATAATCATTATGTACCTTTTGCAACGGTTCAGCATCAAAGATGGGTCCAGAATTGTTAGCAACATCTAGAGCAACCTCTTGAATCTGTGTCATGTATAGATAAGGTGCTTCCAATTCTTGATCTTCAAGTTCATCATCAGTGTCATCCCCCCAATCAGCTTTTTCAGCACTCAATTGGATTCCAGCTTCCTCTTGCTTACACAATAGCATCTTCTCCTTGTGATAAGTTGCATCCTTTGCTCGTTTCGGTTTTGACATTCCCTTACTACATGCCCATATTCATATTCCTTGTAATTATAACACTAAATCCTAAACTGCTGCACCACCTATGTACCTACATTCTCCCTAGCTCCAACAACATTGAATTCCCTCTGATTATCATTCCTAGTGCCTTTGTTAATCCTTAGAGTATTATCCTAATTTGCTCTACTAGTGTTTGATGAAGTCTGAGGTTATTGTTGGTAGGTTTGTAGATTTTCTTGAATGATAGAGAAATCAAAGTCATGCGTTTATCAATCTCCTTCTCCTTTGACAATGCATCATCTTCAGCAACCATTTTAGGTTCTTGATCATAAGTTGGTGGAGGAGAGTTGACAATTGCTTTTCCTCTGTTTCTGGTAGCAGCTTGTTATGATCTGGTTGAGAAATTATGAGTGTACTGAGTATGATGGTTTTGAGGATGGTAAACTGGTTGTTGTTGAGCAACAAGTGCAAGTGGATTCACAGTATGTGCTAGTCTTTCAGCTCTTAACTCATTGACTTCATTCCGGTGTTGCTTTAAAATGTCATTAAGTTTGTGGTAGGAGACAGTCTTCAACTGTTGACTCTGCTTAACAAGTGTCACAAACCTTTGCCATTCTACTTGTAATTGAAGTAAGAACTGAACATTCACTTGATGATTGGTAACATCACACTGATCTTTGACAAGCTCATTCATTATCTTGTAGAACCTTGAGTAATACGATTCAAGTGATTCACCATCCAGTGATGTGAATTTTCCAAACTCCTAATATAAATTAGTTTCAAGATCTTGAACATTGATTGATTCACTCTGTTTCAACCTTTCAATTGCTTTCCACATCTCACATGTCTTTAGACAAGCATCAACTATTGAGTAGATATCATTATCTATCCCTATGAGAATTATCTGAACAGCTTCAGCTTCAGCATCCAATTGGTTCCTTATGTCTAGTGACACATTCTTATAGTTCTCCATGTACCCTTCTATAGTGGTTTCTGAACAACCTTCTGCAACTGGAACAGTCTTCTCAGTCCATTTGAATTTATAGGGTGGATTCTAGAGACAATAGTGGATGAGTTCATTGTTAGGTTTGGTATCGATGTATCTCTTGATTCGGGATTTCCACTGAATGTAGTTACCAGGTGTTAACATTGGTGGACGATCTTTACCACATGCTTCCATGATGACATTGTGAAGAGCGTTTGATGTTTTAGTTTGTAAATTGGTATTGGTATTTGACATTTTGATGTTGTGAATGGATATCAGATCTTAAGTTTTATGAAGTGATTGAGATTGTGGTTTGATATGGAATTCTAGTTTACGGGATTTTACAAGTCTTGATTAAACCGAGAAAAGAAGTGAGACTTTCGCGGGATTTTACTAAATCAAGAAGAAATTGTAAAATTAAAGTATAATTTCTGATTTTACTTTGAAGTTCTTGTTTATATGAAGCCCGAAGTCAGTCTCTTCCCACCTGATGCGCGAATCGACCTTACCGAAATTAGGGTTTCAAAACAAGGATTTCCTTAGAACCGAAATTGAAATTTGATGTAATATTTGGCTCAGATTACTTGTTTCGCTTAGAATATGTAATGTCTTATTTTGCCAGAATTATGACAAAAACATATTTCTCTTGGTTCTTGACATTTTGGCAGAGTTTTGTTTTGGATAAAGACATAAATCACTTGGCTTAAATCACCTGTATTACATAAATCGCTTATTACACATTTCGCTCGAAATAAGTAAATTTTGACAGCGTTTAGTTTCAGATTATGTAATATTTCGTTTGAAACGTGTCAACCTGTTTAGAACATATTTCGTTCACAACATGTTTCGCTCAGAAACATATTTCGTTTCCTTCACAGTAAATGTTTCGCCTGCTTCAAACAAAAATTTAAGCCTAGGTTTTTCGTAAAGAAAACGATGTTTTGATGATACAATAAGCTTCCTATAAGCTTGTAAACAATGAAAGTACACCTTGATGATCCAAAGCAGCAACAAAACTCTTATTTTAAAGATTTTTCTATATGTTTTTCCAAAAACTTTTAAACAAAATTCTAAACCAAATAAGCTATTTCTGATTCCTTAATAAGTTGTTTTAAGTAACAAATAAGCTGCAAAGCTAAGACTTAAACAAGCTTAAGAATCAATACTACAAAGACAAAAATAAGCCATAGGTTATGAACCAAATAAGCTCGAATTTTCAAAAATCTAACTATGAATCAAACACCTAAAACCCCTTGGCGATTGATACCACTTGTTATCCCAAAATATACAAGATCCAAACATAACAATAAGCTACCCAATACCCATAATAAGCACACAAATTAAGTAGAAGAAAAGTAGAAAGGAAATAAGAGAATGTTATATTCAGAAAGGAGAGTGGTGGATGATTACAAGAGAGACAAATGTAACAACGATCCTCTCCATGTGTGGAGAGGGTCCTATTTATACCCTAGCCAACATGTATGGCGTATGGGCTTCTATCTTAGGCCGGGCTTGGCTTGTCTTAGGCTTTGAGCCCAAAACATGGACAATATTAGCTTAAAGTATAAGCCCGTTAAACTCAACTAGCCTAGTACAATAGAAGACTAATTGTGACTAAGACGATCGATAACATTCGTGTTCGACTTATATAAAAATAAGGCTAACACTTTCTAACACTAATATTTGCTTATTTTGATGATGTTTTGAGTGTAGTCTATTGGAACGCACAATGATGAAGCAGGTTCTTGCTCATCACGTCTAAAAAGAGCCCTAATTACCAAAAATATGGAAGAAGCTTTGATGGGGCGTGTGATTCATGAATTCTTGTTATAGGGGAATTGTAATATGACACTTAAGAATAGGTATAACACCAACCTAGCTGGAAACCTATCAAAACAAATTTACTCTCCTTTCATTGTAGATTGGAAGTTTTGAACACCCTTGGTTGTGGTAATTCTATTGAAGATATGTTAGAGGCTAGGGTAAACGAAATGGGAAGTGATGAAGTGTTGTTTACATATGAGGCATAGAAACGTGCTTTTGATATTAATGAGCCAATTTACACAGAATTATGTCATGAATTTTATTCAACTTTTGAGTTTGATAAAGCCGTGGCCGATGATGAATTAATGATGAAGAAAGCAATCAAATTTAGGCTGTGTGGTAAAGCTTATGCTATGAGTATTCTAGATTTTTCTAAACGCTTAGGTTTGTATACCAGTGCTTTTAGGAGTATGGATTTGAAACCTATTTTATTAGAGGTCTTAGGAATAATGATGATTTTAGTGCTGATCAGTATTGGTTGAATATTAGCAGTGAGGAAACATTGACCTTGTCTAGGAGCTCAACCAAAATAATTAGGAAACATGTGCTTAGAATTTTGCAAAAAATGATTACATATGGTTTATGTCAAAGAACTACAGGTTATGACAAGGTACAAAAGAATGAGATATGGTTATTGAGTATGTTTGAGGCCAACCACCAGAATGGATATGCTAATTTTACTTGGTTGATTGCTAAGTGGATGAAGAAAAAGGGAGTTGGAACGCAAAGAGAAAGTTTGATTTGTTGTGGACAGTTTGTGATGAGGATTGCAAAAAGACTCGGTATATTGAGCGATGAGGTGCTAATTGGGCTAAGTGCCCCAACTTATTTCAGAACATTGGATGCCAACATCCTTAGAGAATTGATCGGCTCTAATGGGAGGTTGATACCCGAAGAGATTGCACCTAGTATCCCAAGAGTAGCAACACCAAGGGCTTAACGCCCAACTACTTCTAATTTGTATGACAAGATAAGTCAATTGGAGACTCAAATAGGTGAAATTCAAAGGATGACACATAGGCAGTCTTATCATTCAGACAGATATGCTAGTGTTCTAGAGCATATAGCTTCGCATTTTGGATTTACACTGCGTGACCCATATAATCCACCAAACTACTTTGAGTAGCAACAACATCAAGATGATCAGGAGTAATACAAAGATAACAATACTTTGGTTTGGTGACCATTTGTGGTCATGAATTTAAATTAAATTTTAAAAAACTTTATTATTATTATAATTATTTTCCTGTCAAGTGTGATATGCATTGATTGGCAGCTAAACTATTTCGTACTATCATTTCTATCATGAAAACACTTTTGGTTTATTATATATGTTTGTATTGTGTGGTTTTTGTGAATTATTATTACAGAATTAAAAGGTGAAAGACCGCAAGGATTCGTGTACGAAGACTCTATCTTCAGCTTCGTACAATCTGATGAAATCATAAAACAAGGGAAGTATTGCCTTATGATTCATTTTTCCCATTCATCTTTTCTCTATAATATTCTCGCATTAGGGACAATTCTCATATTAAGTACGGGGAGAGATAAATGTTGAAAAATGACTTATATATATATATATATATATATATATATATATTTATATATATATATATATATATATATATATAGATGCCTTCAAAAAAATATAAAACTAAAATTTTAAAAACTAATCATTTTGATTGATCACAATAAGCAAGTCTGACTCAGGATTGATAACATTACTGGCATATTTTACCTACTACCCCAAAAAAGTGTGAGATTTAGATCTTAAGGAATTCAGGTATATATCTTTGATACCTAAGATAATTTTTACTTTTAGCTTTCTCGAGTTAAGGTTTGAATGCAATTGCAAGTATCTCATCCGTCGTTACGGCTGTGCATTTGTAGTTTGTCGCCTTTTCTGGAGCATTGGTATCGGTTAAAAAATTGTATAAGTGTGTCGGTAATTTGTTAATTCTAGAACTTGTGCTTGAAATATTTACGAGACTGCAGTAAGATCACGTTCGCGTGGTATAGACATTTAACTGATTAAGAGGATATATAAAAAAATTCAAAAATATAAATATGAATAAACATTGTCAAAAAGTTTTCTGGTTCAATTATTTGAAATTTTATCCGTACGTATTGATGAGCGTAAACGTTGGTATTGCTATTATAATAAAGTGCGAAGGTTGCAAACTTCTAAGTTCGTTTGAAGTAGTATGCTTATCATAAGTATGAGGTAAAGCAAGTTTCCCCCAAATGAGAAGTTCTTGAAAAAAGAAGAAGAAATAAACGCAAAAATAAGCCAAAAAGGAAAGGAAAAGTCAGAATAATAACGGATAAGGTGGATTATAATTCTATCATAAAACCTATTGATAATATAAAACCTAAAAATACTAATAGTAACCTCTTTTGATGTTTATGTCTGGTGCTTACGCCATGTCGGTGCAGTTTAGTTTCTTGTACAAGCCTATGGTAATTTGAACATTTTATGACTGGGCGTTTGAGTGACTTACATATATCATTTACTTTACTAAATTAAGCGAGTGTGAAATATCCTTTAAAATTTTATGAGTTGCTTTGTCGCGTTATTTTATGCTTGTGATCATTGACTTGACTAAATATTTTCGCATATATTGCTTGAGGGCAAGCAATAGCTAAGTATGGGGGATTTGATAACGCTCCAAATATACATAAATTATCTCCCGTTAAAATGTAAATTATCTATATAAATATGTTAAATATCGTGTGATTAGGTACTTATTTGTGTAATAACTATTTCAGGACCAAAGATCATGAATAGGACTAAGAACGCTAAAGATATTCGTTAAGATGGCTAACGATCGTTAAAAGAAGGATCTAAGAATCAAGGAAAGGAAGTATTAAATGATAAACGCGAAAGTGCGGCGCGCATGTTCTAAAAGTACAACGTACTTTTAGACGGGGAAAGAGAAAATTGAATGCTAAGGAGAAGTACGGCGCACTTCATAAGGAAGTGTGGCGCACTTCAGCCTGCAGTTACACAAATCATTTAAAACTTGCATTGATGAAGCTCTTCACTTATCTTCTACCCACGTCTTGAGATGCTTGAAGGCTAAAAAAGGGGGCCTTGGCCAGGGTTTTTTACACACACACCAAAAAATAATCACTATAATCAAGAGAAAGGAAGGAAAACGGAAGTTAGGAAATTGTTGAAATTGTTGAACTTGTTCTTATAGTTCATCAAGTTTCCAAGTTTTGTTCTTAAGTAATTTACCAAATTAACCTTTTAAACTTTTATGTGATCGTTTTTAATCCCTTGACTTTCCAAATAGTATTATATATATAACATGTAGCTTTTATATTTTTAAAATTTTTTTATCGTTACGCGTTCTAAAACATCCTTTTAGACACAAGAGCAAAAATGGTGATATTTGCGTGCTAATTAAACTTTTCATGACCAGGAGTAATGCATGACGATTATAAAATGACTTATCGTTGAGATTAACGATAAATTTGCAAACTTGTAGTACACAACTTTTACTTAACGAAAAGGGAAATCTAAATTCTTACAGGGTGCCACATTTTTGGAAATTACTTTGGGTTTCATAAAGTTTTCATTGGGAAAACTCTTGTAAAAACATTATCATTTGCTTGTGGAATCGGTATAAACTTGTTTCTCTTCCTGAATATGATGTTTACTGAATTTAGCTTGCTTGTTATGTGTTTTACCTTTATTGTTATGGAGTAGTTCTTTCATGTTTATTTGGGAATTATGAGGAGAATATGGATTAAACTTGGATAACTAATGATTTTTGGTAAATAGCAAATATGAACTTGATGTTTATATTCCTGGATCCTTAATCGTCATTTGATCACTTATTTAGCTCGGATATAGGTTGAAAGACTCTGACTTTGTGTTTGATTTCGAGGTGTTTGTCTATGACAACTCGGTATTGACCTTGTGAGGATTGACCAACAAAATGATCATTTTCCCAAGTATAAAAATGTTTAATGCTCACCCTCATGTCTACGAAACTTGGTTGAGCAAGTTTATATTTGTTATTTCTAAACGCGAATCAATCTTATAGCGTTTTTTAATAATAAAGATTAAAGGCCGAAAGGATTCTTCATTATGCTAAATAGATAATCTTTTAAGTAAACTACCCGTTTATTCACTCGATTATGCTAAAATTCATGAACTCGTTATCTCTCCAAGTTTATCCTTTATCATTCTTGTCTCCCAAATAAACATTGTTTTTCATCTTGAAATATATCTTACACTAGTACAACAAGTGGATTTGGTCACACATGGAAAAAATAGAACGACCACACATTCACATATTTATGTGGCTAAAGGTACCAAAATAGACAACATTTACTAATTAGCCACACATGAAAATTTTGATTGTGTGACCATTAGAACTGTATTCAAACATTATGTGGCTAAAGGTAACTCAGTAATATTATTTAAAGACATACTTGTTGAATTTGGAACGTTTAACAAATACAAGTTAAGCTTTAAAGATTTAGTCAGATATACCATATTAATAGTGCAATAATATATGTCACATACTTAAATCAATGTGAACCAAATTGGCTAAAATGATATGGTTAACAATGAAGTAAATTTTTTACTGATCGTCTAAATCTTTACAGTCAAGTTTTGTCCAAACATTATTTAATTGGGTTTGATACTATCTTTCTGCTATTATTTTTAGCCAAATATGACTGTTTAGGTCACGCTCGTGTGTAACTCATAATGAAAAGTAAGGTTGAAAGTCATTAGTCTGATGTGTAAGTCGCAATTTAAAGATAGTGACAAATATATGTGCTCATCACTTGGAACTCGACATGTGAGACCAAGATGAGCCGCTATATGGTCTAACACTAAGCGTTTTGTCAGTGACTTATTTTAAGTGTGAAGCTAAACAATATCAATACATATGGTCACGTAAATTATTAATGATGTGTGTTTAAAGATTTAGTTTGGGTAATTTAGCTTTGCCTAAAAGCTAATGTGTATAGTGCACAGAGCATCCTCGATATTGGAAGTAGGGTGGTTGGGAGAAGACATCACTCTGTTAACAACCCAGCGGTAAATAACATAAGTTATTTATATAATAGTATAATAGTTATGTATCTTTACATACTATTCGGGAGATAAAGTGGCACGGAGGACTTTCTTGGATGGAAAAAGAAAAGTAGTTATAGTTAAGGTTTCAACCTTGTTCTCTATAACCGTGGCTCTTGATACCAATCTTTAACACCCCCATTTTGACAAATATAGCAGCGAAAGCTAATCTGGGGTATTACTTCATAGTACAACAGTCATAATCATAGAAAACGACTCATAAAGAGACGTTTTTGGAAAATTTAGTTATCATTCATTTATTCATCATAGTTTTACAAAAAGAGAGGTCCCAAAATCTTAAAACATAAAGTTTGAATGATAACAGTTTAGCTATCTTTAAGTCTGTGCCACTTCGTTCCATATGTTGCTCAATTACCTAAGATAAACATGCTAAAGAGATCAACACAATGGTTGAGTGAAATTCATAGGTTTATGATAAATAGTTTGAATACAAGTCATCATAACAGTGGGTTACGTTGTTATATACCCATAATAGTAATAATTGCAATGTAGATACAATTATAATAGAAAATAGTATTATTGCCCTAAGCTCATGACACTGAAGCCTTGAGATAATCAATAATCATAAGTAGTTGCCCCAATGGGTGCCTTTGCCAAACACCCGCATAGTGATTCAAATGAAGTGCGTTTGGTTACCAAAAGTACAGATTTACCAACGGGGGAGTTCAGTCCCAAATAGATCTATTCACAACATTCGCGCTTACTCCAAAGAGTAATTAACGGTTTACGATAGTGGGGTCTTAATGGCAAAAGTAGGGACTTAGGCAATAATGCATGAGGATATCATACAGTTGGAAAAACACTTGCATTCATGGTTTATCGCATGTATCCCCTTGCGGGTTTATGAAATATTTCAAAGATTTAAAAAACGAGGCTATGAACTCACCTTAACAGGGAAATCTGATTGATTGCAAAATTATATCAATGAAATGCGTCCATATATTTAAAGTAAAAACACTAATTATAAAGTTTTCTAGACTTGGGGATTTTGAGCGTTTGACGCCGTCAGGATTATCCTGACCACGTCACAGGTGTCGTGGTGATGGCGTCTCGTTTAAATCGTGACGACGTCTCCACGCTTTGTGAAAACGAAATTTTTGTTTTTGATGACAAATTTCCTGCACTTGATTCCATAAGTTAATTCCTGTACAAATAGCTGCATAAAACCTGAGATTTGAAAATTTACTCATATGACTCAAAACAGACGCGAATTAATCTAAACAATATATTTAACATGCTTGAACTTTGGTTCTAAAAACCGGATAAATTCCCCTACACTTATTATTTTCAAAATACCTTTGATTGAAATTAAGACGAGGTTAAAAACAAAACAAAGCATGATTAAAAGATCAGGGTTCGAACATGATAAAATAAAATGAAAAGAATAAAACACAAGACAAGCAGGAAAAATAAATATTAGGTTGCCTCCCAAAAAGCACTTTTCTTTATTTACGAGTCTTGTAGCTAGACACGAAGTCACACGTTCCTATGTGTCGTAGAAGTAGTCCAAGTCGATGATTTCCCTTGGACTTTCTCTTTAGGAGAGCTTCCTAGTGGTGAGGATTGACTGTAGGGTTTTGGTAAACTCCTCTCCACCTGGGTTGATTAATCTAATCTTGGTGTGCCATGCTACATCTCCGTTTTTGGGTGGTTTATCCCAGTTAATCAGGTTTTTAATTAGGTCCTCTGATTCCTACATATTACTTTTAAGGTTAATGGGTATTGTGGAAAACGTAGAGGGGGTAAATACATTTTCGATTAAAATTTAAAAACTTTTGTCTCAAATGACCGAACAAACACGACGTAATATGAAAAGTATCAATTATAGTCTACGACTATATGTATAATGGAGACCAATCAACAAGAAAGTAGCATAAGCATCAAACCACAACATAAGCATAATTAAAACGTAAAGAAATAACGATATGTAAAGAGAAAGCAAACCGAACACGATGATTTATAGTGGTTTGGTCACGGAGCTCTTCTCCGCCCTACTCCACTCCTCGAGTACCCAACTCAAGAGTTACTTTACTAGATCAACAAGCTCCCTTCTCGGCAGAGAAAACCTTACACAACGTTACTTACACGTTTTTCGGTACAAAGCTAAATACTGAGTTCTTACACACCGGGTAGAACCAACCCATCGTCACTTACACTTTATCCGGTACAAAGCTAAACACCGAGTTTTAGATCAGGGTAAAACCAACCTAACATCCCTTTCAACATAACAATAAAACCCATATTCTAACCCGCTATAAATAACTCATATAACCTCTACATATTACATGTTGTTTGATTAATAAATGCAAATAAATGAATGATGATCTAAAATAACTTCCATTGATGGGAAGTCTTCAAATGGATGAATGACATGAGAACTCTAGTCTTGTAGATCTTATTATGTATATGCTTGATGATGGATGGAAATGGCAAGAACTCTTGCATCGGTGGATGTGGATGGCAAGATCTCGATGCTTGATTCGGTGGATCATTTTGGGTGTATGCTTACAACAAAATGAGAGTTAGATGCATTATGATCATGAGGTTTTATGGATGCATTCTTACAGATCTATATGTGTGAAAAATGATGGAGAAAGTGTGTTAAAAGTGATGAAAAACGGATTGAAAAGGATCCTTTATTTATAGGAAAAGCTGAACAGAACCGTCGACACTGTATCAATGAAACAGGCTTGTAAATCCAATGGAACCGGCGACGCTCCTATGGAACCGGCTACTGTTCATCCGAATCAAGAAAAATCTTTTGTAATCTTTGAGAGATTTTGCAAGATATAGATGATGTAAGACCTGATGTAAATTACTTTTTATTTAAAGGAAAATAAACTTTGTAAAGATAAAAGGTTTAGTTGAATGCTTGTCAAAATAAAGTTTACTTGTAAAATATATTTAGGCGTAAACTTTAGTGTAAATATAAAAGTGATGCGTTTGTATAAAATGCAAAATGTGAAATAAGGTTTTGATCATAATGCAACATAACAAACATGTACGAACCTGTGTTGTAACATACGAGGATACGAGACGTCGATAGATGTTGATGTATGTTGAGACGAAATATGATTACGAGTAACTTGTACATTTAACGATATGTATTACAAGTCACAATTTTGTCATTATCAAAACAAACGAGAATGTGTAGATTAAATACCGTAATATTTGCACTAACAATCTCCCCCTTTTTGATGATGACAAAATATGTAAACGTAATATATAGTAAATGTAAAAGTTACTTGTATCCTCGTAATACCTTTTACATTACCTTCTCCGTTTACACTCTTCTCCCCCCTTCCTAGCATAATAAGGGGTTCGTGTGCCTATTCCATCCGAGCGAGGTCCGCTTGGTTTTGTATGACTAGTTCCCTGTTTCCCCCAAGCATGGTCCCCAATAAGTTGCTTCCCTCCTTACCTAAGTCTACTCCTTATATCCGAATACCGACCAAGAATCCTTTCTCCTAACCGCTATTTTGGCCATCCACATTCTATAACTGTGGTTGGCGGTAGGTAGGAATCCTCTTCCCATAAACTACAAAGGGTTTTCGTGGGTCCTTCTTCATATCAATCATGTAGAATATCAAATTAATATTTGAGTTTCCAGACCTGTGGACTTCTACATCTATCACAATGCCAACGAGGTAGGGATTTTGGTTCGTCAGCCAACTACAGATTTTGGTCAGTCTCTTCAATAGTCCGACAATTAAGCTTTATTGAATAGTGTAAAGTTGGATTATAGTTTAGCCGGCATGATCCTAATCGCCCAAGGAGTCCAAAAGGTATTAAGTCTCCTAATCTACAAAGGTAGAGATTGAATAGTCAAAGGGTCTTTCCATTTTCGTAGGGATACTCTCTCCATTGGACGAATGCCTTAATCTGTTTTTCTCCTAGTTTCTAAGCTCTCAACGTTAATTATCCCAATTACAACGTTAAAGATTTAGAAGCGTGAGCTAGGACTCAAGAGGTAGGTTAAGGTGCAAATCCTGGAATTCATCTTCAAGAGTTGGTTCCCGGTTCTTGTGTTTCGATTCCCATCCTGGTTAGCGGCAGGCTTGTCTGGGAAATGCTTACCTCCTTGGAATGTGCCTTGATAGCATTAATTGAGGTGGAGGGGTAAGATGAGCATTGGGGATCAATTATCAGGTGAGAACGAGTAGACAAAACTTAGGAAGTACTCAGTTTCG